>AWOL01S0021745.1:0-30451 GCA_000715115.1 Nicotiana otophora | reverse complement strand
TATATTTGTGAGTTTTTCTTCCGCTAAATTTAGATATTATATTTTCAAACTTAAAAGATATGGTGGTTTATTGAGATTGTCGGCTTGCCTAGTATTGAGATAGACGCCATCACGATGGGTGAGATTTTGGGTTGTGACAGTATGATATTAGCCGAACTCCCTGGATCCTCTAGAACACATTTAGTCTTAAAATCTAACACATTTAAAGAGATTACCAATGCGCCGTTGTGTGGTAATAGCAATCTGTCTGCGTCCTTCTCCGTGAAAGTGATATCGTCTTCCCGGAGTCTTTTACTATGAGTTATTGATACTTTCGTCTTCTTCGCTGCCGAAAAAGTGATCCCATTAATCTTATTCCCCCTCCCCCTGAAGATCATATTGAACATTTGGCGTGGGGTTTCTTCTCATACTTTCCGAAGTTCCGCGTTGTATCTGTTACGATCATAATTGTTCTTAGCTCGGTCACTCAAGAATTCTCTGAGGTGACCATTCCTCAATAGTATTGCCACCTCATCTCGGAGGTGTCGACAGTCCCCTGTCTGGTGACCGTTCGTCCCATGGTACTCACACCATAAGTTGGGATCCCTTTGACTGGAATCCGATCTCATAGGTCTCAGGAATCGCGCCTCTTTAATATATCTCATAGCTAACACTAGTTCCACTATGCTGACATTGAAGTTGTATTCCGCTAACTTAGGGCAAGAAGGATCTCGAGGCCCAGACGTATCTTTATCCTAGAGTGATCTATTATTTCGACCACGATCGGTTCCTTTGTCAACGACGAACTTCTTTGTTGCCCGAAAGTTCATGCCACAGCCTTCGGTCCGCTCGTAAGGCAAAAACTGGCTCCTCGAAGTCTGTCTGTCCGCATCATAGTCATCCTTTAAGTTTTCTCTGCTCTTCTCCCGTCCTTTGGCCGATGATGTAGAACCGACCTGGTCATCCTCGATCCTTATCTTTGACTCATACCGATTGTGAACATCTGCCCAAGTTGTTGCTCTAAACTCGAGCAAGCTCTCCTTCAGCTTCCGAGAAGCATCTGAGCTTCTTGAGTTTAATATTTTGGTGAATGCTCCAGCTGCCCATTCATCTGGGACAACCGGGAGCAACATTCTTTCTTTCTAGAATCAGTTAACGAACTCTCGTAATAATTCGGATTCTCCCTATGCGATCATGAATATATCGGCCTTCCAGGATTGCACTTTTCTGGCCCATGAGCCTTAATGAAAGAATCCGTGAGCATCTCAAAGGAATATATGGAATGCTCGGGTAATAATGAATACCATGTTAAGCATTCCCTCGTGAGAGTTTCCACAAATTTTTTTAGCAACACATATTCAATTTCGTGAGGAGCTAGATCATTTTCTTTTACCGCCATTGTGTAGGTGGTAATATACTCTTGTAGGTCTGAAGTCCCGTCATACTTTGGAATTTCAGGCATCTTGAACCGCTTCAAGATTAGTTTTGGTTCCGCACTCGGCTTGTATGGTAATTGAACATACTTCTTCGAGTATGGGCCTTTTAATACCGGTGAATCGCCCGGAATTTGGTCCATGCGAGCGTTTACTTCCTTCATGAACCGTAAAAGTTCATTCTTGAATGAGTCTTTCTCGTTGTTTAGACCAGATCGCCCCCCCCAGCCTCGTCGGATCTAACTTCTTCCCTGGGATTATTGTTATCGATTTTCTGCATTGTTTGGTTTGCAGGAGCATCGGGAGGAATCAGATCTCATCTGTTTGCATTATTCGAAGCCCCCGATAGCGCATGCTTCAGTTCCGTAATAACCTAATCCTCTTGCGTGAGATAGCCTAGAATGATTGCTTGTTGCTCTTACAGGATCCTCACCGCATCCACGACATGCTCCTCGTCAGCATCATCAGGAGTTGTCTCTCGAACCTGTTGGGGGTTCTGCCTATCACGCATCAGCATGGCGTCATTTTCCTCATTGCATGTGTTGCTGATTGGATCCTCGAAATGAGGCTGATCCCCGCGAATTTTTGGGTTGTACGTGTTGTTAATAGTATGATCTGCCATTTTTATGACTTTTTCTAAGACAAAATAATCAAATCGCATTAGTAAGGATCAATTTAATTGCACGGCTGTCTAGACCCCACGGTGGGCGCCAAACTGTTTACCTGTAAAACGGTACAGTTGAATTTATACGTGGTTTCTAGATAAATGAACTAATTTGATCCTGAAATAATACAATAATTGAAGAAATGTACAATACATAGCCTTGAAATATAGACGAAACAACAAAAATAATAATTCCGGGAATAAAGTTTCCGGGCACAACAATGATAAGATCAGAAAGCAAGAAAGTAAGATTATATTGAGTTTTGTATAGAATGTAGTATAAGTTTTTCCCAGAAAATTTGTGTCCTACAATGATAACTGAGCCTACTATTTATAGCTATGTTTAAGGAGGAGGTCCTAGGATCGTGTCCTCCTTTAATGTCAATTATGAGGGTCATTGATGAAGATGTAACAGTAGACATAAATGCCAAATTCTCTGTAACGGACCGTCGCTCTTAATGCTGCAGAATATTCTCTATTAAATGCTACAGGGCGTAGAACATTTAACACACATTTATGAACGTTATCCTTTCCGGTGACAAGTGGAATGGCTGCGTTCGGTCTTCGGTCATTTCTGTCTTGGGTCCCATGCGTCCTCTCTTTAGATGATCACGTGCCATATCATATTTCGCCCTACACATATATAATTCAATATTACAATCAATCAATATAGGTAATCAAATTTATTTTTTCTTTACATAATGAGCAACTTGAACTAACTTAGCAATTAGTAATTATAATAATAAAATATTAGACAAAAATATATAATCTGAACTAATAAAGTCTTTAATTGATATGAGTTAGAACGCCTTATTTACGGACTGCAATGACTCTAACAAACTCTACAAAATTTATAAATACGTCAACTATTAAATTAATAATTGTACATGAGACATGACAAAATACAAAAATACAGTTGATAATCTTTTAATTTGTAATTGTCTATCATGAATAAATGAACGTCTGTTATCACATAACTTCAAGAAGAGCTTGAAGATTAGAAAGTTTATCTCAAGTCACAACTGAAATTTCATGTCAGACGATTATTCTATCAAAATTGTATGATAAAGAACACATAATACTTACTTCTTTTATAGAAGTATTCAACCCCTTATAATTTTAGAACGTTGAATCTAATTCTTTTACCTTTTTTATTATAATTAATCGGAGTTGAAAGTGGTTGAAAGTTTTACCTAAATATTTATGAATAATTAATTGGTTAAAGTTTAATAGCAAAAAAAAAAAAAAATCCGATCCTAAAACCGAATAATAGTTCAAAGGGGTCGAAAGATTCCTAACGTAATTTATTGCGTTATTACTGTCCTTTTACAAATTTGATATATTACATAATTTTAATCAAGAAACATTCAATAACTAAATTTTGAGTTAATTTTAAAGTCCTTAATATTAATTAAATGACTATTTACTCTAGTGTTAACTATATTTTTAAAGGTTAAAAAAGATGAACTATATTTAGCTAAGGACAATCGTGCTTTTAATATATAGAATACGCGCAATGCGTGTGTACCTTCTATTAATGCATATAAATTTATAAAAAATATAAGCTCTTGAAAATAAGATTTTTAAAAATATAAGCTCTTGAACATGACAAATATTGAGCCTACTTAGTCATAAAAGGCAGCGACTGACCTATCTAAGCATGAAAACAACCAAGATAATTATAAAAGTTTAGTATTATATTATGTATCTCAGTCGTTTATATTAATAACGTATCAATATAGTCATCTAGGTACTATGTATTCTAGACAAGCTGACTACAAAAAGAAGAAAAATTAGCGATAGATAAGTTATATAGTTAAATAATAAAAATTAATCGTTAATTCTGTTTAGTGACATAATTAGTAACATATTATTAAAAAAATCCTATTAGCTACCAGATGAATTTAGTAAGTTATTCCTGTTTTGTAAAGTTAAATTATGTAACAAACTTTTTTAGTAATAATATTAGTTTCTTATTAAAGATAAGAGCAAAGCTCTCGGCGTATGATAGAGTGAAACTTGCTATTGTGCGCCACCGTCGGAAATGCCGAGCCCGGAGAGCGTCAGCTGCGACTGAGGTGGAAGATCTACCATTTCTCGGAGCTGGACGAAAGTGTGTGGGAGTGATAGAGGAACATATGAGGGTAACGAGTGGGAATTATGGAGCTGACGGAGCAATGGCCAATTTTGTGATTTGTGATGTACTTATTTCTTACTCGTTGGTGAATAAAATTATTTTTTTTAATTAGGAGAAGATATCAAATATTGAATTATATTTTTTTTTAAAACTTCTTCAATCTAGAACTCCTAGATATAAGGAAACCTTTTTTATATTACAATTTTATTCAATATAAAATATGTTTTTAAAAGGTAAAAAAGACGAACGACATTTCGCTAAAGGTATTCGTGCTTTTAATATATAGGTGTTTACCTGCCGGGCCGGGCTGGACATGAAAAAATAGCCCGTCCGGTTAGTGGGGCGGGTTGGTAGTGGGGCGGGATATTTTAAATTTTGGTGGGCCCGTCCGGGTTCGGGCTTTTCGGGTCCGGACCGGGCCGGTTTTTCTTTTTAGTATATTATGTTTCCTTGTTCAATGTAATTGATATTTAAGTGTTTGTAAACTTTTAAATAATAAAATAAGTATTTTAAGGCATAAAATTAAACTTAAAGTTTTAAATTTGAAATTTGAATTAAAAATTTTGAAAATTGAAATTAAGTAGCTACATAAAATTATTTAATAAGACCAATATGTAAGGATCAAAGTTCAAAGGCTTTCATTTCATATTTTCATTGCATACTAATACTTCAAATTAACTTGTCTAAATACACTAACAAATTAAGCTTAAATAAGTCTAACAAATTCAAAATAACACAAATTGTCTCAAATTAACTTAAATACGAATTGCTGGAGGACATTCAAGACAACCCTTGATATACCTACTTAAATCAGTTGTGCCCTCCCACTTTCGACGAACATTAAAGACTCGACCATTGTTCTTGCACTCAACTTTGCGAACTTCTTCATGTTCTTCTACCACCTCAAAGTGTTCTCAAATATGTTAGCGCACTCTAGAAGCACGGGGCATAATTTAACTTGAAAAGTTGAACCTAACAAAAATGGTACACTTAACTTGATAATTGTAATTTTTCTTGTGGCTACCGTAAATAATTGATAAAACTTGAAATATTAATTAATTGAGAACGAGAGCAATAAGCAATTCAATAATCAAGAGGGAAGTGAGAGAGAATTAGAGTAGAAGAAGAGAGCAAGTAGTGAGGAAAAATGAAAGGGGGAGGGGGGATATTTATAATATTTAAAAGGCTAAGAATGTAATTTATCAATTGTTAAGGGTGAAAGGGCTATTTTAGTAAGGGAGATAGGTCGAAATGGCTAAAAGTGTAAAAAATGGCCGTTGCCCAATGGTCATTTTTTATTTTGACCGTCGATCATATTTTTTTTTTAAAAAATTACAACATAAACCGGGCTGGATCGGGCTGGAACACAGTTAAAAACCTTGAACAGGTTAGTGGGCTATTCCCACCCCTTACTGAACCGAATTGACCCAGACTGAACCGGGTCGAACCGTGTTGTTAGTGAGCCGGCCCGGGCCGATTAACACTTTTATTTTAATATTATTATTTAGAAATGGCAGTTAAAATGTTTATCATGGGACGAACACTGATAAAATAAAAATTATAAATGTTTATTATGGGCAGTTTTGTATTTTGGTCTTGGATTTAGCCCTTTCATTCTATTCAATTTCCTTGACACGTAGTTGGTCTTTATTGTTTTGGTGGGGACACCTATCTTTCGCTTCCATTCTTCCTACATCTTTTTGCTGTCATTTTTAAGCATTTCTATTTTTACTCTTTTTCCTGCTTTCCTACTTCTTCATGCTTTCTTCTTCTTCACTGGATTTTCCCTATTCTTAGTTTTGCTGTTTTTTTCCTTTTGGTTCTTGGAAAATTGCAAGCTCCAGTCCATGGTTCATTTTCTATGTTTATTATTGGCTGGTGCATGTAAGTAATTTTTTTTTATTTTAAGGATAATTTGAGATTTTAATGTAAGATTTGAAATTGTATTTTCAGAATTCAATTTGACCAAACAACTGAAAGGCACATAGGGTTTTCTGGAGTGCAGGAGAAAATAGGTGAAGGCTGCAAAGAATCTGCTTCATAGTGATATGTGGGCGGCTCATATAAAGAGGTAACATATGAACTTTTTACTTCCTAAGAAAACTATTAACATTCCTTTTGGGTTACTTCGATTTTTCACGACGATTATCATGGTTTTGGTTAATTGTATTTCAATTTTTATAGTAGTGTAAGGTTTCAGGATAATAACCTTACAAAAATGCTTCTTCTGATTTTCTTTTGGCTTAAATTAGGTTCAATTTGGTTTTACTTTCGTCATGTCCAGTTCATATCTTCTTCTTGCGTGCTTATGAATATTATTTTCTTTTATTTCTCTACCCCTTTCTGTACATGCAAGGTTCTAATTTGTCACTGATTTGCATAGATCTAATATCTTATAGATGTTGTCTGTTTAGTTCCTTATCCTCTTTCTTCTACTGTTCTTCCTACTTTATTTTTACTTTGTTCACATTTTTCCTTGTAATTTTATATAAAGTTTTCTTTAAATTACTATGGGTTTTACATGGTCAATATTTATACATGATCTACACTGATACTTAGGCCAAATAAGTCCTTAAGAAAATTGTAAAAGAAAACGAAAGGCCTACTGTAAGATAAATAGGGTGAAATATCCGTACAAAACTAAAAATAGGTATATTTTTCGGTTTGGTTATAGCACATGTAGCGTACGAAGTGCCAACTGATTCCCTCAACTTGCAAATTGCAGGTCCTTCATTTTTACAATAACATGTTAGGAGATAAGGGTGTTGTTGCTTTCTCTGAACTTGTGAATCACTCTCCAATGTTTGAGGACTTAAGGTGTCATTTATAATGATAGAAAGGTGTATACTCCCTTTCACAAGCAGTTACCAAGTTTGAAGTAAATACTCTTTGCAATAAGTTTGGATGATCCTCTTTAAAACAATAATTGGTACTTGAATTATATGGGATAAAATAATTTATTTTATTATTATATTACAATTACTAAATTTCATGGTGTGTTTATGTGAAATCCTTGCAAAATTCTGTTGTTAGATTATGAATTTTCTATTGAAATTAAGGTGCATGTCATTACATATACTCTACATTCTCACTTGCTCCTGCACCAACAGGAAAGGACAATGTGTGGATATTTTGTCTAGGGATCTTTTTTTATGAGTTGCTTTATAATGTTTTAAGCAAGCCACATGACCCTCCTTTTTAAAACAAAAATCAAATGGGAAAATTCACTTGGATCTTTAGTCTTGCTATTCATCTATTACTAGCAGGATTCTCACTAACTTACTAAATTTTTTCATGTATATGTATATCTCTTTCTCTGGTTGTGAACAGAATTATGAACTATCTGACTATGTTTTTTTTTCCCTTAAGAAAGACTACTTTATCATCGACATTTGTATATCAACAAGAACCTTTGAGGGTATTTTACATGTGTGTTACATTGACAATACATAGCACTATGCACTATAGATCTATATTTGTATTATAGTTAGGCTGCCCTTTTTTAGCAGTCTTCTGAAACTTTGACTTATTAATGATTCATATGATTCATATTTTGTTGATGAAATATTTCAGACTGTACTAAATTCCGCCTACCAACAGAACATGACAGATAAAAACGACAACTGTTGTTATAGGCTTCTCACCTCAAGAACCATCTCCACAATCCACAACGGAAACTTAAATGGAAATGTAAGGTTTCCTTCAATGTCATTTGATTTTGTATGGATAACACTGCATAATGATTGTCTGGTATGGGCAAACCTGCAGAGAAGAGGTTACACCTTATGCAATAGATGTTACCTTTGCCTTTTTTTTGCACTGTCCATTTTTATCTCAACTATCTGATGTGGTTTTTGAGTGAGTTCAAATTTAATTAAGATGAATTTGCTTCATATTTGCTATTTTTACATCAAAGTGCTATTTCTTGGTGAAGATCAAGCAACAAACAACAAATCATCTATTATATTTAGTAATATAGAGAAGACTCTTCATAAAATTTCCATCTTTGGTAGCTATCTATTCTTCATTGTCCTTTTATTAATCAAGTACTGCTCACCTGCAATCTTAATTAGCTTTTGAAGAAACATAAATTTGTGTGTTATCAGTTGTTTAAGATTAATTGAACTTGGTAAGACACAATTTGAAGCTTGGCTAACAATGAAAGGAAAATATTTCTCATTTCCCTTTGCTTATGTTAAATGATTCTGCCCTTTTCTTTATCAAGTAAGCATAAATCATTATGCTTTTACTGATTACTGGTACATTTTAGTTTTAGCATGCTTTATTCTTTCATCACTTGCACTCGAACCAGGTAATCCTAACATGGTTATGGTACTTGCTTTAAATTAGGCAAATAGTTAAAAGCAATTGAAGTTGCAGCACAAGTTAGTCTATATCATTCTTTCATTGTATCATAATACTATATTTCATACACGCTAATCCGTAGAAATATAGAAAGAGATAGGTCGTGGTTGTATAGAGTAGTGAGTTATTTCAATTAAAACAATATATAGTTTATGATTAGACTGGTATATGATTTTTTTAATGTGGTAGTCTGATGTAAGCAACAGTCATGGGGAAAGTACCAATTAGCAATAAAATGCTCCACAAAAAGGTACATAGAACAAAGCTCCAATTTCTTATCAAACCGACAATAATATTTTTACACACTAACAGAAGGATTTTACGCTAGACTATAACGCTGAGCAATCTGTCTTTCTCTAAAGAACATTTCCCCATACATTAGATGATTAAACTGAGAACCTTTTAATAAAAGAGGCATAGATAATTGATTTTAAACATATGAATTCCTAGATTGCTATGA
Organism: Nicotiana otophora; assembly: GCA_000715115.1. Taxonomy (NCBI): domain Eukaryota; kingdom Viridiplantae; phylum Streptophyta; class Magnoliopsida; order Solanales; family Solanaceae; genus Nicotiana; species Nicotiana otophora. Next base: position 21,413 of record AWOL01S0021745.1, on the reverse strand, counting down.
GTCTTCTGGAAGCTCATATAATAAATATCTAACTGGCTAAGTAACTCCAAGGAAGATGTTGCCTTTCCTGTAAAGTAAGAAGGATAATTGGAGAAAGATGGTATATGATGCTTGATACTTCCATGCTAATAGAATGAGACGGTAGCACATTAAATTTCTCAATTATATGTTTATGTTACAAGGGGGTCCATATCAGGATAGCTTCATCGGCGAGGGTGAATGACTGAAAGAAACTTTAGATGTTACTTGTGACATACACACACACACTTTTACTCTCCTTTTTGGGTCTTCTATTCAGTGCTTCATACTTTTAGTTGTTTATCTTCTTACTCTAATCATCCTAAAGCATTTGTAGTTGCAGGTAATTTGAGAGTTCAAAAGGAAAATGATTTGAGATGGTCGAAGATGGACTTCCACCAATTTCTCAAGTGCAATGATTAGAAAAGTTTTGTTACCTTAACAGTTTCCCAGTACTCTTTGCTAAATACCTTAGCTAGACTCAAATCAAACTATCCAACCCAAGAGGTGCTACCAGCAGCTGGCTGGGAAGGAATTCAGTGGCGAAGCTACACATTGGTAAGGGTGGTCAACTGACTACTCTTTGTAGGTGAAATTACATTACGTATATAGGTAAAATATCATGTTTTAGAGATACATTACATATATTGAACACTCTTTATCGGGAATTTTTTTTTACTTCTTTCAAATTTAAACACCCTCGAGGAAATTTCTGATTTCACCACTAGGAAGGATGATGAGAGAGAAACATAAGCCATTTGGAACACTGTAGCTGTCTGCCTGGACATTCTTGAAGGAATAACAACGGATTGCCGAACCGTCAATATGAAATTGTTGTATATTGCTGCATCTATTGTTTTGCTACGTTTTGTATCTTTTGTAACTCAAAAGATGTAGCAGCACCTACTTGGTGTTAATTAAGCATTGATTATTGAAAAAATATTTTGAAATTTGTTGTAGTGTTGGGCTCGTGCTCCGCACAGGCTGCAGGCAACTAGTAGTATAGATATGTTAGAAGATAACCTCATCGAACAAGATTAGTACTCTACTATTGTATTGTTCTTGTCCACTTTTAACTGGAGTGACTTTTACCTAAAATTGAAAGGATCATTACTCAATAGTTCCATTAGATGATTCGATAGATGATCGTGTTATGTGATAGACAAAAGACTATTGATTTGGGAAAAGAAATTAATGTGGTGATTATTTTATAACTAACAAAACATCGAGTTGTCGCAATCTTGAAATGATGAACCTCTCAATTATAAGAGAATAAATTAGGACGTTGAGGAAGGGAGTTTGGAGCAATGGAAAAGTTATCTCTGTGTGGCTTATAGATTACGAGTTCGAGTTGTGAAAGCAACCATTAATAGGTAGACTGTCTACATCATACATCTGGGGTGCGGCTTTTGTCCGGACTCTACGTTAATTCGGAATACTTGGTGCACCTGCAGGCTGCTTTTTTTTATAAAATAAATAAATTATGACGTTGAGAAAATTATCCACATTCTTGTTGAAATTGCGCTCTTTAGATCGACAAATTAGAAGAAACAATTAAAAACAGGATGAAAGACATAAATAAATAAATCCATGCATGGAAATCTAACCTATATATGAATATTGACGTGAATGATGCCAAAATATATTTGAGCTTTGGGAAGTTGAAGTTGAACCCCATTTATTTGAGTTTTATCAACAACTTGAAAGCGATATATCCAGATTTTCTTCCGAAGTGTTTCCCCATTAATTTCTCTTCTATTCTACCAAAAAAGTCCCAATTTTTCTACCTCGTTTTGCCAAGTGGACAACTCAACCTATTCAAAGTATGACCATATGCTTTTCTTTTCTTTTTATATATTTTCTTTTGACAGATGTGACAAAAGACCTTATACTATATATATGTAGCTCAAATTAGAACAATTTTAATTTCTCTCTTGTCATGCATCTCATCTCCTCTTCTTCAAAAAGAAACAGAAAGTAAAAACCCCTCCATTTTCCTTCCCATAGCAGTAATGAAGATTAATTTGGTGAAGAAAAGAGCTTCAAAGCCAACAATGGCGTTTCTGGGACTCATGCTTTTCGTCTTAATGATTATAATGGTGGGGCAAAATCAACTTTTCTTCTTCTCCAGACTTCATTCTTTTATTGACTCAACCCCTCGTACAATCAGTCATAAACATGGAGGTACATATGCTTGTCTTTCTCATTTTTCAGAGTGTTCAAGTGTTGTGCGTACATTGAACGGTGTATAAAAAAATATTTTATACAAACAGATTACTTCAAAGTAGCATGTAAATTAATTGGTAACCTAGGAAAAAGATAATAACCTACTATCACAAGTTGAACAACACATATCATAATATAAATATTTTTACGCTTACCGTATATTTTTAATTTAAATCCTTTTAGAAATCGTTGATATTTGCTGGAAAAGCTGAGAGAAACGTGCAGCTAATCCTAATTTACGGAGCATATTCATGAGTTCCTCAAGTTTAATGTTTATTTACAATTTTTAAGTTATTTTAGGATTTTACTTGCACGTTCGGACTTGTTTTTAGTGTAGAGGGTCATCGTATATATATATATATTAAAAATAATCTTATATTTTGTTTGGAATATAAAAAAATGGACGGGAGCACTAGTTGAACAATACACTCATGTGCTCAGTGATGGAGTCACCTTATAGGAAGATGTGTCAAATGACACTCATTCGCGAAAAAAATACACTGTGTAATTAGGTAAAAAAACTAAATTATATATAAATATATTATATATTGATTCACTTTAGTTTTCTGATATGTTTACTTTAATATATTTTACCATTCCTTAACGAAAATTCGTACTCCGCCGGGCTGCATGTGCTAAGCCACTACGTTCAATGCTGCATGGTTTGCTGCAAATTATACTCCTTGTTTGAATTGTCTTAAAAGTGAGTGAAGAAAGTCTTTAGTAATGTGTCTATTTGCTCACATCCCAACCAGTCTTACTTTCCGCGATTGCTGCAAATTGCAATCTCCCACCGACCCTCTCTCACGCATCCGTTACGGAAAACTAATTCTACTTTTTGTGTTTATTTTTTAAATTCTCTATTACCTCACAAATTTACTAATCTCAATATGCATCATGTAAGACTATTAAAATGGACGTGTTCTTATAAAAATTCAGAAAGTCTAATTCACAGCTGATAATTGAAAAATCATAATTTCAAAACTAATAGAAATTTAGCTATTTTTTCATGTAAAAATAATATATGAGAAATAACACCCTTAAAATTTTAAAAAGATTTTAGTATAATATGCTGGAGTTCGAATTTTTTACATATGGGATTCCGACATAATATACTGGAAGTTTATATGCAGGAGCTCCATAATCCAACATATTATGCTGTAACTTTTCGTGTTTTGGCTAGGGTATTTTTGTCCAAATTTTATCTCTGCATAAACTAATACTTCCTCTGTTTCAATTTAGATGACACATTTTTCTTATTAGTCTATTAAAAAAAGAATGACACTTTTCTACAAATGAAATTTAATCATTTTACCGTTAATGAGAAGCTTTTATAATCGTACAAATATCATGGCCGCACAAAGCTTTTACTCCTTAACTTTTAAGACCATAAATTTCAAATGTCTTCCTTTTTTCTCTTAAACTCGTCAAACTATCTCATCTAAATTGAAACGGAGGGAGTAATGATTTTTTAATGACTTTGCAAATGATGTGTATTATTTTTCAATTACCAGTCCGAAAATTGGCTAATTCACGCTATTTGTACAAAAATTTTTCATTCCTAGAGTCCGAACTCAAGAGATCTCCGATCAAGGGTGAAAAAATCTCATTTTTCCCACCACATCATTGGCGGTAGGCACCACAACTTGAAAGCCTAGAGACTTCCATGCACTGAAGGTGCAAAAATAAAAAATTATCGGTGTACTTTAATTAATTTATATTATCAGTATACTTTAAAATTGCAACCATTATTTTAACTTTTATACCAATGTACTAGGTTCCACCAGGGAAAGAAATAGCAAAAATTTAAATAGGATCTTGGGGCTTATAACCTGTGGGGTACCGAGCTTTTCAAGAAAGATAGGTTAGAGAAGCATTGCATCTGATTTTACCTTTTTAAAATTGGACCAAAGAGTAGCGCTTTGGTACTTTTATACTAGTCTAATTTTTTGTATTTTTTATTAGTACTGTATTAATAAACTGTTATAAGAAGGGATGAACTAAGTCTAAAAGGAAAGTAGAGATTCATATTCAAGGTATTATTACGTACTAATAAAATATTTAAAAAGGACTAGTATAGAAGTACCAAAGACTTATTTCGTTAAAAGTAAGTCTTAACAAAAGAATTTGTCGATAGTTTTTTCTTTTTTTTTTCTCTCTCCTACTCTTTGTTTTTTCCTCAAAGAAAATGCCTAGCCAACATGTAAAGTTTTTGACAATCTTTCTTTGGTTTTGTCTTTTAATTTCAAAGGTTCTTCAGTACAAAAATCCAAGTCAATAATCAGCTGCGACAGGTCTCATTATTTTTATGATATTTGCTCAATCAACGGGCCAACAATTTTTGACCCATTTGAGTCAACTTTCTCTGACATGGATCCAACCAATAAGAATAACACAAACATCACAGTTGAAAAGATTAGGCCCTACCCAAGAAAATGGGAGAATTTCACAATGGGACGAATCAAGGAAATTACTCTAACTACAGGCCCATTAAGCCCAACATGTTTGATCCAACACAAAGCCCAAGCTCTTGTATTCAGTGTGGGAGGGTACACTGGAAATTTTTTCCATGACATAAATGATGGATTCCTTCCCTTATTTATCACTGTTAATTCTTTGTTTCCTAATCAAGACTTCATATTTGTAATCTCCAAATTGGAAGATTGGTGGGTCCAAAAGTACAAGTATTTATTACAAAGCTTTAGCAAACACCCCATCATTAATCTTGACAAGGAGATTAATGTCACACATTGTTTTCCTAATGCCACCTTTGGTCTAGTGTCACATGGTTTTATGACCATAGACCCAAAACTAACACCAACCTCCAAAACCCTAATAGATTTTCATAAATTTCTAGCTACCACATATGGCGCCGGTCATAAACCTCTAAGAACCCTGTCTCAACCTCAGCCTCAGCCTCGACCTCAACTCGTGCTGGCAAGCCGTAACGGAAGTGTTGGACGTTTGATACTGAACCGGGACGAAGTAAAATTAGTCGCGGAACGGATTGGTTTCGAGGTGATTTTATTCGAGCCGAGAAAAAATACATCATTGCATGAATCATTTGAATTGATACACTCAAGCCATGCAATGATTGGTGTGCATGGAGCAGCACTAACACATGCATTATTTCTACGTCCTAGTTCAATACTCATTCAAATTATTCCAATAGGAGCAGAAGGAGTTTCAGACCTTTGTTTTGGGAAAATAGCCAGGGATATGAAGTTGGTTTATGAGGAATACAAAATTGGAATTGAAGAAAGCAGTTTAGTGGACAAATTTGCAAAAGAAGATAGTTTGGTGCTCAAAAATCCAAAGGCTCTTCAAGAAAATGGTTGGTCTAAGGAGATTATGGATATTTATCTTAGAGAACAAAATATAAAGTTGGATTTAAATCGCTTTAGGATGTACTTGAAGAGAGCATACAGAAAAGCAAAAGCATTTATGGCTGTTAATGGATAGTGATTTTTAAATTATATATTTTGTTAGTATAATATAATAAGGTTGTTCTTCCCCTCTATATTTTTCCCTTACTCTTACACATTCTTGCAAGTGTAAAATAATTTACCGTCGGGCGGAGCTAGAGTCTACATACGGGTTCGAAAAAACATAATACTTTTTACTTAGATTCTGTATTTGTATTATTATGTATTTAATATATATGTGTAATTATTCTGTGAACCATTAACTAAAATGAGCTATAAATTTGGTGGAAAATTTAGAATCCATAAACTTCAAATTTTGGCTCTGTCTCAGCCTGTATTTTACCTCACATTTTCTCGTACAACAACAACAAATCCAGTGTAATCAAACAAGTGGAGTCTGAGTAATGAAAATAATGAAAATTTTACACTATAAAAGGTTGGTTTGAATTTCAACATTTTTCATGAAAGAAAAAGAAATGTTTAACGTTTAAGTTTTGGGGGTAATTAGAATATTACGAGTATAATATTATCCTTAAAGATAGTTTGGATTCACTTTTACACTTTAACCATTCTTTATTTCAACTTTTACTCTTAGACCACAAGACTCTTGTACCATGCTGTTCGTTGGTTTGCAGTTTCAACCATAGGAATTAAATTAAAGTAATCGTAGGAGATTAGGAATTAAATTAAAGAAACAAAAGTTGCACTATTAAATGTCAAGTTCTGATAAATATAACAAATAAGGCAAAAAGATAAAAGCTAGCAGATCAACTGTTTTCTACTTCTTTTTGTTTTGATTCGATATTTGATATTTGATATTCGTATTGAGGTTCGGACTTATTTAAATTTATGCACTATAAAATTTATTAAAGGAAAAATTACTCCCTCCTAAAAGAAAATTTATTTTCAAGCTCGAACCTGATACCTTTCGTTAAGAGTGGAGAGATCTTGTTTATCCTACTACGACCCTTAAGGATAACAATTTTCTACTTCTTCTCTACGTTAGTGCAATAATTTGATAATAGTCTATAGGATAATCAGAAGTGATTTCAGAATTTCAAATTAATAACAAAAAATTTCACGTTTTTAACCATGATTATAAAGTGAAGTTAAAAATATAATTTCAATTTTGCTATTATATAAATCTATTTAAGGAAATAAGACAGTTGAATGTGATTGCATCCACCGTCACAACTTGCATCCGTCCATTACTATAGGTGAGAAAAATAATGTGAAAGATGCCTCAAAGCATAGATGCCCTTGTTAGTGCTTTGCACTTTTTGCCATAAGTAGGTAATATTCTAACGAGTTTCGTTGGCGGATCCAAAATTTAGATTTTATGTGTTCAGTATTTTTAATATTAAAATCATTGTATATTTTAAGTTATGGGTTCAAATCTATCATTTATTGTAATTTAATAATTTTTTACACATAAATTTATGAATTGTGGGTTCAAATAAATCCGGCGGTCGAACTCTACATCTGCCTCTGGTTTAAATATTATATATATATAAGTATAATAAATTTTTATATTATTTGTTGTAGAAGGTAATTTATCTTATTTTTAAAAATACAAATCACAAATTTTAAGAAATCTTATTTGTTTATATCTTTTGGAACCTAATAATATAAAAAGAATTTACAATGGCTGTCTGTCTAATTTAAACTCTATTTTAATATGCATCTATCCATTTTACGACAGAAATGGATAAAGGCATATTCTTTGTTCTCTTCCTTTCATTTTAATCACATGCACCGTTCGAGTCATTTTCCTTCTTTAGAGTTGCTTTTTGAAAATTTTGCTGACTTTAAACCATAAAGGTAACGGAGAAAGAGAAAATTAGAAAGAAAAGAAAAAAAAGGGAAGATCTTGTATTTACCATAGCAGAATCACATGTGTACTTGGCAGTGGCGGACCCAAGATTTTTACCAAACATGTTTAAAATACAAAAAAATAAATATATAAAAGCGTCAACAAAATAAATTATTAAAATGACTGGGTTCGAACTCTGGAAAAATGATGTATATAGGGGGGAAAATACCATGTGTAGCTGACTGGGTTCGAACTTTAGACATCCCAGAAAATTTGAACCCACTTTGCCAATGGGCCGGACAATGCCTTTGTGCTAAGCGGGGTCAACAAACGATATATAGCAGCATTTTCTTGAAGAAAGGTAAAATATACCTATATACGCCGTATTATTTTTCGACGAAGCGGGTTCATATGAACCCTCTTGACCCCACGTGGGTCCGCCCCTGATACTTGGTATCTAACCTCGACAATATCTTCTATCAAAATCCCAAATCAGCCCCATCGCTAAGAATTGAGTATGGCATTCCTATGCAATGAATATATCAGCCAATGACGTTAGTAAGAATTGTGAGCAGCTATTGGATTTCTTCTTCGCTATCCACCTTCTGTCTTCCTTACTTTCTATCTTATCTAAACCTGTTGCGTTTTCCAAATCTTGTTCAAGTTCATCCAAGTTCGATTACTAATATGTTTACCCGAAAAATGGATAGAGTTGAATTTGTACGTAGTTCTAAGGATATGTGGTATAACTTGGCACAAATCGTAAGAGTAAGTAGAAATATCGAATATTGATTGTAAAGAATGAAAAATAAGCCAAGTTGAAAAGAAGATGATTTATGGATTAAGCAAGATAAATCAATTTATGAAGCTAAAAAGGGATAATTCTTCAATATAGGAGTATATGATATCTGAGTTACACTATATGCAAAACTTGATCCTTTACAGAAATACAACCATCCCTTTTATAGTGGGGGGATCCTACTTTAAATATAATTAAAAATACATAGTGGGGAACCCATGATAAATCAGCTTTTTCCTAATTCCCACCGAGATTTTCTCCCTTAGTGCGGCTTAACGGCTCTTGTCTATGAGCTCGATCTTGATCGGACTCGATATTGGTCGGTATTGGTCGATTTTCAATTTTAGAGCTCGATGCGGGTTTGAGCTCGATGCTGACTCGGGGTCCGATATTGACTTGGACTCGGTATTGATTGGCCTCTGGCTCTTAAGCTCGATTCCGTCGCTTCTCAGTATGGTTCGATTTGGACTCGAGCTCGATAATGGCATCGAGTTCGGTATTTAATCTGACTCCGAAACTCGAAGCTTGTTCGTGCCTTCTTCAAATCTCACCTTGATATTATGAATATGCTCTTTGGTCCATCTTCACCAATCGTACGAAGGTTGAAAACGGTTTTTACCGTATACAGATAGTCCCCTCGTTTCTCGGAAAGGATGTGGCGAGAAACGATATGATTTTCCAACGGCTCGATCAAATATACGCTGACATTTGCATCGAGCTCGATCATGACGTACGTGATAGTTGTCCCGCCGGTTTAGTTTACCAAGGCATTTAATGTGTGTCAGACGATGGTCGGCCACTGTTGATATTGAACCGACGTTGCTCAATCTATAAATAGCCCCTTTCTTTACCATTTATCACTTTTGCATCTCCAATCTCCAAATTTTATAAAGTTCTTTCTTGCATCTTCTGAGTTTATCTGTAAATCTGTGATTTTTCACTGCAAAATCTTTCTTTAAAAACACAAAATCTTTGTTACCTCATTCTATTTTCGATCTTTAAATCCAAAATGGCAAAAACATCAAAAACCATTCCTCAAAAAGAAAAAGCTTCTTCTTTATAGTCTGCCACCGACAAAACACCGGTGGAGCCACGACCTAAGGAGTATATTCCCGGGGAGTGTGTTCTTACTTATGATTTCAAGGTCAATAAAGCCTCGTCAGTTCCCGGTCAATGCAAGCCAATATCGAGGTATATGTGCTCGATAACTGAGGGGCATCTCGAGCAGCTGAGGAAAGACTGTAACTAGGAGAAAATAGAAATGATTATCCCGGCTCCCGAAGAAGATATCACTACTTATGTGAAAGGGTTTTTAAGTGTGTATACTTACCCTTTCACACTGGGCCCCCTCAACCCTGTCGTCATTGATTTTTGCCGTCAATACCGAATAAACCTAGGCCAAATCCATCCTTCATTTTGGCGGATCGTTATTTTGATCCGCTTCTTCGTGAACAAGATCGAAGGGATATCTTTCACCCTCGACCACCTCATTCGATTGTACAACCCCGCCTCTTTGGAAGCGGGTTAATAAAACTTCAGCGCCGGGCCACTAAGGTTATGTTCTCGAGTATAGACAAGGAAAAGGATCGAGGTTGGATGGGTAGGTTCGTTCGAGTGAGGACTTCGGACCTAATACCGGCCGAGAAGATGTCATTTCCCGAAGAGTGGAACATGAAGCGTAAGTGTAGCTATGTTATTATCTCGTACTGTTTTGTTCCTTCGTTTCTTTCATACTGATATCCCCTTTTGTGATGCAGCGGTTCCTTGGATGCCTGGTGCAGTTCCTGACCTTAAGAACTAGGTACGGGACCTGGCTTCGACCTCTACATACGCCGAGCGCTCATGGCGTGATTTGTCAAAGGGCCGATGGGAGGCCAAAAATCATAGTAAACCTTTTTCTTGTATCTTTGATAGTTCGAACGAAGCGTTTTTCATATACTTAATCAATTTTCTTGTGTGTAGTCCTGGGCAAAGACGCGGTTTTGAGGCCCCCGTCCAGCGAGGAAGAGGCTTCGGCCTTTGTTCCAAAATCGGTTAAGGATAATAAGAGAAAAGGGGCCTCTACTTCCGAAGATCCAAAATCGAAGATGAGGACGGCTCATAAGCCGAGGAAGAATATCATCCCTTTGACCGAAGAATCAGTTCGGCGGCTAAGGGATGAGTACGAGGAAGAAGAAGACGACGGGTCTGTACTGATGGCCCGAGTGAAGAAAACAATTGATGCCTCAAAGGCAGCTAGATCGATGGTGGTTTGTGTGTCTCCGCCTCGAACTGAGGTGGCATCAGAGAAGGATTCGGACAAAGTCCCCAAATCGTTATAGATCGAGGATGTTTCCCACCGAAGTCAACAAACGGCGTATATATCTGAATGGGCTGCTCCTGAAACTCTCCGAACTGAGGAGAACGCCCCAAGCGAGTCACTTGGGGCAATAGTAATTGGAGACTCGGCCACTCTCCTTGCTTTTTCCGAAGGGGTGATTCGGGAAGCCCAAACTTTGGGGGCCCTCGAGGTAGACCGGTCTCATGAAGGGGAGGACTCTTTCCGTGATTTGTTTACTGGTGTTGAGGATGTTGCTGGCCCTAGTGATGTATCGGGCCTCTTCTGTGAAGTGCAACAAGCTCTGAACTGGGTTAGCTCTAACTCCCTTCGCACTAAGGGAGAGAATCTCGGTGGTAATTAAGGAAAAATTGATTTATCATGGGTTCTCCACTATGTATTTTTAATTATATCTAAAGTAGGATCCCCCCACTATAAAATGGATGTCTATATTTCTGTAAAGGATCAAGTTTTGCATACATTGTAACTCAAATATCATACACTCCCATATTGAAGAATTATCCTTTTTTAGCTTCATAGATTGATTCATCCTGCTTAATCTATAAATCATCTTCTTTTAAACTTTGCTTATTTTTCATTCTTTACAATCAATATTCGATATTTCTACTTACTCTTACAATTTATGTCAAGTTATACCACATACCCTTAGAACTACGTACAAATTCAACTATATCCGTTTTTCGGGTAAACAGTTTGACGCCCACCGTGGGGCTAAGGATAATAGTGATTATTTGATACGAATCTGCAAAAACACACCATTTTACGCTTATTTTTGGAAGTATCTTTGATTTCGGATTAGCAACGACGAGTTCTCAATTAAAATGACCTTACCTATAGACAACGAAGCTGACCTTCAAGGTGAGAACAACAACTTGACGCCCAGGGCCGAAAGGCCACTTATCCACGCCGTTGGAGCTTGATTCGAAGTGCCATTAGACGTTAATTCGCATATGGCCATTGAGACAAACCAACGTTCTGAACCTAAAAATAATATTCATGGTGGTACTCGATCTGCAGCTCGAGACACCCATAACGTTGAGGAAAACGGAATCAGCTTGCGTATGATTTTTAAAATGTTTCAAGCTCAATAGGTAGTGATAGCTCAGTTGCAGAGTCAAACCCAAATAGCGAGCAGGCCGGAGCCCAGTCCACCCCGAGAAGTCACCCACGGAACGGAGCCAACTATAGTAAGGTCAAATGAGCAAGAATCGGGGACTAATCCCGAAATTGCTAAGATATTCGAAGAACTGACCAAACGAAAAGAATCAGGAGAAAGGAGGATCGAGGAAAATGACAAAAAGGTGGAAACATATAACTCCAAGGTAGATCAAATAACGGGGGCACCACCGATATTGAAGGGCTTAGATTCCAAAATATTTACACAAAAGCCTTTCCCCCAGAGTGCGGCTCCTAAACCGATCCCAAAGAAGTTTCGCATGCCCGAGATTCCTAAATATAATGGAACGACCGATCCCAACGAACATGTCACCTCTTACACATGTTCCATCAAAGGGAACGATCTAGAGGACGATGAGACCGAATCTGTATTGTTGAAAAAATTCGGTGAAACCCTGACAAAGGGAGCAATGATATGGTATCATAATTTACCGTCTAACTCTATCGATTCTTTTGCTATGCTTGCAGATTCTTTCGTAAAAGCACATTGTCATGATCCGAAATTCCCACCTTCGGACCATGATGGCGCCTAACATTTCACTTGCTAGGCAAGCCAACGTTAGAATAATATTATCCATTTTTAAAATAATTTTTAAATTTATTAATAACAAAGAACAATTTCGGAAGTAAAGTCTGAAATATAGTGAATAATCCATAAAAACAACAGTGTCTAAATACCATCCCAGAATTGGTGTCACAAGTGCATGAGCTTCTAGAATAATACAAATAAGGTCCTGAATAAAATAAAGCTGTCTGGAAATAAACACACAGCCAATCCATTTTAATTGAGTTTTAAGGCTCTATTTCACATTTTAATCCATTTTTTGCACATAAAAACTTTTTGGAAAATTTACGGACTGTGCACGCAAGTCGAGAAATGATAATTAGTGCTTTTCGAGGTCTTAGACTACAGAATTATTTATTAAATTTAAAGATGAAATTTTGGGTAATCATATTCTCCACCTCTAAAACAAACGTTTGTCATCGAACGGAGTTAGAAAAAGTACATGTGCTGGAGAAATGGTGTGGATATTTACTCAGCATGTCCGACTCAGACTTCCAGGTAGATGCCTCTACTGGCTGACCTCTCCATTGCACTCGAACTGAAGGATAACTCTTAGACCTCAAGTGCCGGACCTGCCGGACCTGCCGGGCCAGAATAGCCACCGGCTCCTCCTCGTAAGTCAAATCTTTGTCCAATTGGACTGAGCTGAAATCTAACACATGAGACGGATCACCATGATATTTACGAAGCATAGACACATGGAACACCGAATGAACTGTTGATAAACTAGGTGGTAATGCAAGCCTGTATGCTACTTCACCCACCCTTTCAAGAATTTCAAAGGGTCCGATATACCTAGGACTCAACTTGCCCTTCCTTCCGAACCTCATTACACCTTTCATAGGTGAAACCCAGAGTAATATTCTTTCTCTAATCATGAATGTAATATTATGAACTTTACGATCGGCATAACTCTTTTGCCTAGACTGAGCTGTGCGAAGTCGATCCTAAATAATCTTGACCTTATCCAAGGCATCCTGTACCAAATCGATACCCACCGAGCCTCTCCCGGTTCAAACCAGCCAACTGGCGAATGACATCGCCTTCCGTATAATGCCTCATATTGAGCCATCTGAATGCTCGACTGATAGCTATTATTATAAGCAAATTATGCAAGGGGCAAGAAATGATCCCAAGAGCCTCCAAAGTCTATAACACATGCGTGAAGCATATCTTCCAATATCTGAATGGTGCACTCTGACTGTCCATCTGTCTGTGGATGAAATGTTGTACTCAACTCAACCCGCATGCCTAATTCACGCTATACAACCCTCCAGAAGTGTGAGGTAAATTGCGTACCTCGATCTGATATAATAGACACGGGTACACCGTGTAGGCAAACAATCTCACGAATGTAAATTTCAGCTAGCCTCTCTGAAGAATATGTAACTGCCACTGGAATGAAATATGCTGACTTGGTCAAACTGTCCACAATGACCCAAACTGCATCGAATTTTGAGTCCAACAACAAAATCCATAGTGATACGCTCCCATTTCCACTCAGGAATTTCTAACTTCTGAAGCAAACCACCGGGTCTCTGATGCTTGTACTTAACTTGCTGACAATTCAGACACCGAGCTACATATGCAACTATATCCTTTTTCATTCTCCTCCACCAATAATGTTGCCGCAAATCTTGATACATTTTGGCGGTACCTGGATGAATAGAATACCTGAAACTGTGTGCCTCTTCAAGGATTAATTCACGAAGCCTGTCAACATTAGGCACACAAATACGACCCTGCATTCGCAGAACTCCATCATCCCCTACAGCAACCTGTTTGGCATCACCATGCCGCACCATGTCCTTAAGGACAAGTAAATGAGGATCATTATACTGCCTCTCTCTGATGCGCTTATATAAAGAAGACCGAGCGACTGTGCAAGCTAGAACCCGACTGGGTTCTGAAATATCTAACCTCACGAACTGATTAGCCAACGTCTGAACATCTGTAGCTAATGGCCTATCACCAACCGGAATATATGCAAGACTGCCCATACTCACAGCCTTTCCACTCAAAGCATCGGCCACCACATTGGCCTTTCCGGGGTGATACAAAATGGTGATATCATAGTCTTTCAACAACTTCAACCATCTTCTCTGCCTCAAATTAAGATCTTTTTAGTTGAACAGATACTGAAGGCTACGATGATCAGTATATACCTCACACGAGACACCGTAGAGGTATTGCCTCCAAATCATCAGCACATGAACAATGGCTGCCAGTTCTAAGTCATGAACAGGATAATTCTTCTCGTGAACTTTCAACTGCCACGACGCATATGCAATCACCTTGCCATCTTGCATTAATACTGCACCAAGCCCAATGTGAGATACGTCACAATATACCGTATACGATCCTGAACCTGTGGGTAATACCAACACTGGTGCCGTAGTCAAAACAGTCGTGAGCTTCTGAAAGATCAACTCACACTCGCCCGACCATCTGAATGGGACACATTTATGGGTCAGTCTGGTCTGTGGGCTTGCTATAGATGAAAACCCTTCCACGAACCAACGATAATAACCTGTCAAACCCAGGAAACTCTGAATCTCTGTAACTGAAGTAGGTCTAGGCCAATTCTAAACAACCTCAATCTTTTTAGGATCCATCTTTATGCCTTCTGCCGATACAACATGCCCCAAAAAGGCCACTGAGTATAACCAAAACTCACATTTTGAAAATTTGGCATATAACTGATTATTCTTCAAAGTATGAAGCACACTCCGAAGATGCTGCTTATGCTCCTCTCGACTGCTGGAGTAAATCAAGATATCATCAATGAATACAACCACAAAAGAATCCAAATAGGGCTTGAACACCCAATTCATCAAATCCATAAATGTTGTTGGGGAATTTGTCAACCCAAATGACATCACTAGGAATTCGTAATGCCCATACCGAGTTCGAAAAGTTGTTTTAGGGATATCAGATGCCCTAATCTTCAACTGATGGTAACCAGATCTCAAATCAATCTTCGAAAATACCTTGGCACCCTGAAGCTGATCAAATAGGTCATCAATTCTTGGCAACAGGTATTTGTTTTTGATAGTGGCCTTGTTCAACTGCCGATAAACTATACACATCCGCATAGAACCATCTTTTTTCTTTACAAATAATACTGGTGCACCTCAGGGCGAGACACTAGGTCTAATAAATCCCTGATCAAGCAAGTCTTGCAACTGCTCCTTCAATTCTTTCAACTCCATTGGGGCCATACGGTATGATGGAATAGATATGGGATGGGTGCCCGGAGCCAAATCAATACAGAAGTCAATATCTCTGTCGGGTGGCATCCCTGGCAAATCTGCAGGAAATACTTCTAGAAATTTATGAACAACTGGCACTGTGTCCATAGAAGGAACATCCGCGCTGGGATCGCGAATATAAGCCAAATAGACTAGACACCCTTTCTCTACCATATGCCGAGCTTCATAGAAGAAATAACCCTGCTGGCAGAATGACCAGGAGTTCCTTTCCACTCTAACTGAGGTAACCCCGGCATGGCTAGAGTCACTATCTTGTCATGACAATCCAATATAGCATGATAAGGTGACAGCTAATCCATACCCAATATGATATCAAAATCTACCATATTAAGAAGTAGAAGATCCACACTAGTCTCAAGACTACCAATAGTAACCACACACGAACGATAGACATGATCTACTACAACAGAGTCTCCCACCGGTGTAGAACTATAGATACACACACAGAAGCACTCAGAGAATCACAAGGCACAACCAAATATGAAGCAAAATAGGAGGACACATAGGAATAAGTAGATCCTAGATCAAATAGAACTGAAGCATCTCTATGGCAAACTGGAATAATACATGTGATCACAACATCAGATGACTCGGCCTCAGGCCTAGCTGGAAAAGCATAAAATCGGGGCTGAGCCCCACCACTCTGAACTGCGTCCCTGGGACGCCCTCTAACTAGCTGGCATCCACCTCTAATGTCCTGACCTCCACCTCTAGCTGTCTGACCCCTACCTATAGCTGGCTGAGCAGGCAGTGAAGCAACCTTTGCCGGTATGATGACACGAGAATCCTGCCGAGATCTGTTACTCGCCAATCTAGGGCAATATCTCCTGATGTGACCAATGTTCCCACACTCACAACACCCATCCTGATACCGTGGATGCTGAAGCTGAAGCTGACCTAGATGGGCCGGATAACCGATGTAGTAACTCTGGAGTGGTGGTGCACTGATAGGAGCTGAATGTACACTAAATGCTGGCTTCCCAGAGTAATGCANATCCAGTCTCAATAAGGCCTCAAAAGACATGGCGTGCCTATCACCGATCTGTGCCGCAACAATTGGCTGAACTACCCCAACTGGCGGGGCTGCTGGAGCCCGATTTTAGGGAGCCATCTGCTCTGGAGCGGGAGTAGTAGGAGTCTATGCTCCTCCCCAGCTTGTGAGACAGCTGGTGCCACTGGAAATGTACCATTCTGGGCCACATACTCCATAAGACTTACCAAATNCCAGAGTAATGCATAATAGGACCGTGACTCCCTGAAGCACCGGGAGATGCATGAAGTGCTGAATAAAATGGTCTGGGCGGATGACCCCTACCAAAATTACCCCTGCCTCCAGACGAGGCACCACCGAACTGACGAAGCCTCTTATCAGACCTTTGTCCTCTCTCTTGTGCAAGAACCATCTCGATCCTCCTCGCGACATTAGCAGCCGCCTGAAAAGAATTCTCACTTCCGGTCTCCTTGTCCATCTGAAGCCTGATAGGGTGAGTGAGTCCCTCAATAAACCTCCTCACTTTCTCTCCCTCAGTAGGTAGTAAAAGGAGAGCATGACAGGCCAAATCCACAAAAGGGACTCATACTGAGTAACAGTCATACTGCCCTGCTGTAGATGCTCAAAATTTCTTGCAGAATTCCTCTTTCAGTGTGATAGGAAGAAACTTCTCCAAAAATAGCTGAGAGAACTGCTCCCAGGTAAGTGCAGGAGATCCAACTGGTCTGGTCAATGTATAATCTCTCCACCACCTCTTGGCGGAACCCGTCATCTGAAATACAATGAAATCAACCCTATTGGTCTCAACTATACCCATATTCCGCAGCACCTCGTGGCAGCGTTCAAGATAATCATGTGGGTCCTCAGAAGGTGTACCACTGTAGTGAACTGGAAAGAGCTTGGTAAACTTATCCAGTCTCAATAAGGCCTCAAAAGAAATGGCGGGCCTATCACCGATCTGTGCCGCAACAACTGGCTGAACTGCCCCAACTGGCGGGGCTGTTGGAGCCTGAGTCTGGGGAGTTATCTGCTCCGGAGCGAGAGTAGTGGGAGTTTGTGCTCCTCTCCCAGCCTGTGAGACGGTTGGCGCCACTGGAAATGTACCATTCTGGGACACGTCCTCCATAAGACTCACCAACCGGACTAGAGCGTCCTGAAGTACTGGAGTGGCTATGAATCCTTCCGGGACCCGAACTGGTCCAACTGGTATATTCTGAACTGGAACTTCCTCCTGAAGATCCACCTGAGGTTCTATAACAGGTGCAGCTGCTCGAGCTCTGGACCGAGCTCTACCTCTGCCTCTGCCTCGGCCTCTAGAACAACCTCGGCCTCGACCTCTACCCCTGGCCATAGTTGCCACCGGGGGTTCTGGTTGCTGTCCTTCGATAGAGGTATTACGTGTTCTCACCATCTGCGAGAGAATAAGAGTAGAATGTNCACGAGAATCCTGCCGAGATCTGTTACTCGCCAATCTAGGGCAATATCTCCTGATGTGACCAATGTTCCCACACTCACAACACCCATCCTGATACCGTGGATGCTGAAGCTGAAGCTGACCTAGATGGGCCGGATAACCGATGTAGTAACTCTGGAGTGGTGGTGCACTGATAGGAGCTGAATGTACACTAAATGCTGGCTTCCCAGAGTAATGCATAATAGGACCGTGACTCCCTGAAGCACCGGGAGATGCATGAAGTGCTGAATAAAATGGTCTGGGCGGATGACCCCTACCAAAATTACCCCTGCCTCCAGACGAGGCACCACCGAACTGACGAAGCCTCTTATCAGACCTTTGTCCTCTCTCTTGTGCAAGAACCATCTCGATCCTCCTCGCGACATTAGCAGCCGCCTGAAAAGAATTCTCACTTCCGGTCTCCTTGTCCATCTGAAGCCTGATAGGGTGAGTGAGTCCCTCAATAAACCTCCTCACTTTCTCTCCCTCAGTAGGTAGTAAAAGGAGAGCATGACAGGCCAAATCCACAAAAGGGACTCATACTGAGTAACAGTCATACTGCCCTGCTGTAGATGCTCAAAATTTCTTGCAGAATTCCTCTTTCAGTGTGATAGGAAGAAACTTCTCCAAAAATAGCTGAGAGAACTGCTCCCAGGTAAGTGCAGGAGATCCAACTGGTCTGGTCAATGTATAATCTCTCCACCACCTCTTGGCGGAACCCGTCATCTGAAATACAATGAAATCAACCCTATTGGTCTCAACTATACCCATATTCCGCAGCACCTCGTGGCAGCGTTCAAGATAATCATGTGGGTCCTCAGAAGGTGTACCACTGTAGTGAACTGGAAAGAGCTTGGTAAACTTATCCAGTCTCAATAAGGCCTCAAAAGAAATGGCGGGCCTATCACCGATCTGTGCCGCAACAACTGGCTGAACTGCCCCAACTGGCGGGGCTGTTGGAGCCTGAGTCTGGGGAGTTATCTGCTCCGGAGCGAGAGTAGTGGGAGTTTGTGCTCCTCTCCCAGCCTGTGAGACGGTTGGCGCCACTGGAAATGTACCATTCTGGGACACGTCCTCCATAAGACTCACCAACCGGACTAGAGCGTCCTGAAGTACTGGAGTGGCTATGAATCCTTCCGGGACCCGAACTGGTCCAACTGGTATATTCTGAACTGGAACTTCCTCCTGAAGATCCACCTGAGGTTCTATAACAGGTGCAGCTGCTCGAGCTCTGGACCGAGCTCTACCTCTGCCTCTGCCTCGGCCTCTAGAACAACCTCGGCCTCGACCTCTACCCCTGGCCATAGTTGCCACCGGGGGTTCTGGTTGCTGTCCTTCGATAGAGGTATTACGTGTTCTCACCATCTGCGAGAGAATAAGAGTAGAATGTTTCAATCTTCGATGATAGAATAAAATCACACGACAGAATTAGAAAGAAGTGATATTGTTCCTAAACTTCATAGCCTCTGAGAGATAAATACAGACGTCTCCGTACCGATCCTTTAGACTCTACTAAGCTTTCTCGTGACTCGTGAGACCTATGTAATCTAGTGCTTTGATACCAACTGTCATGACCCGAAATTCCCACCTTCGGACTGTGATGGCGCCTAACATTTCACTTGCTAGACAAGCCAATGTTAGAATAATATTATCTATTTTAAAATAATTTTTAAATTTTATAGCAAAGGAACAAATGCGGAAGTAATGTCTGAAATATAGTGAATATTCCATAAAAACAACGATGTCTAAATACCATCCCAGAATTGGTGTCACAAGTGCACGAGCTTCTAGAATAATAAAAATAAGGGCCTGAATAAAATAAAGCTGTATGAAAATAAACACACAGCTAAAGTAAAGTAGACGCGGACTTCAGAACTGCGGACGTCATGCAGTTATACCTCAAGTCTCCTCTGAGTAGCTGAAATCCGAGCAAGTCTATGGTACGCTGCCGGGACCAACTCTGAAATCTGCACAAGAAGTGCAGAGTATAATATCAGTACAACCGACCCCATGTACTGGTAAGTGCTGAGCCTAACCTCGATGAAGTAGTGATGAGGCTAAGGCGGGTCACTTATATTAACCTGTACGCAATATTAGTAACAACAACAAATAATAAAAATAAATCAGGTAACTCATTTATAATAATTGAAGCCAACTCAACAGTCATAACCAATTATCATTTCTATCAATTTCCGTTGCAGCGTGCAACCCGCTCTCACAATATATTCATATTCAATTCTGTTGCGGCGTGCAAATAGCTCCTCCAATATATTCATTTTAATCAAATTTATTGCGGTGTGCAACCCGATCCCCCAATATATATATATATATATATTGACTTTTAAATAAGTCTGTTGCGGCGTGCAACCCGCTCCTCCAATATATTCATTTACCAATTTTTATAAAAGAAATTTCTCCAATAAATATAACAATTAACATAAAATTATAAGACAACAAGCATACAATAATTATGATTTAATTATGAAACAAACAATGACAAATAACAAATTATTATGAAAATTGGGGAGAAAATAGGCAGTTTAATATTTAATATGCTAAATGTCAAATAACAATTAAGACATATAATTCAAATAGCATGTAACAATTAATGCAGGAATTCAAGAATTAATATTTGACATAAAATAGGAGAGAAACAATTATTATAATAATTAATTCATGATTTAAAACGATTTTGTTATAAAATAAAGACAGTAAAGTAAAGACAAGTATAGAGAGAAACTGGTATATTATTATGACTTCAAACTTCTGTACATAATGAACTGAATTCTCCTCTATTTAAAGAAGAAAGGAAGTAGCTGCGAGGCTTTTCAGGAAGCAGCTGTAAGGCTTTTCTTTAGCTGCTTGTAAGCTGTCTGCATGAGCTGCTTGCAACCNCTCTATTTATAGAAGAAAGGAAGCAGCTGCGAGGCTTTTCAGGAAGCAGCTGCAAGGCTTTTCTTTAGCTGCTTGTAAGCTGTCTGCATGAGCTGCTTGCAACCTGCCTGTTTAATAAGAAGCTGCTGCAAATCATTTCATTGAGCTGCTTGCAACCTGCCTGCATCAGCTGCTTGTAGATAAACTTCAACAGAGTACTAAATGGATAATCTTTTTCAGGAAGATTGTCTATAGCGGAGTAATAAATGAACACCCACAATATAATTATTTTCATAACACTCCCCATTGGATGTTCATTAAAGGGTATTGTGCCTCGTTAAAACCTTACTAGAAAAAAACCATGTGGGAAAAAAATCCTAGTAAAGGAAAAAGAGTACATATATTTAGTAATATACATTTCTAGCTGCCTCATTAAAAACCTTATAAGGAAAACCCTGTGGGA
>AWOL01S0021744.1:54106-74792 GCA_000715115.1 Nicotiana otophora | reverse complement strand
AATACACAGTATAAGACTCTGAACCTGTAGGCAATACCAATACTGGAGCTGTAGTCAAAGCTGTCTTGAGCTTTTGAAAGCTCTCTTCACATTCATGCGACCACCTGAACGGAGCACCTTTCTGGGTTAATTTAGTCATAGGCGATGCAATGGACAAGAAACCCTCCATAAAACGACAATAATAACCGGCCAAGCCGAGAAAACTCCGAATCTCAGTAACTGAGGATGGTCTGAGCCAATTCTGAACTGCCTCTATTTTCTTCGGATCCACCTTAATACCTTCACTGTACACTATATGTCCCAAGAATGCCACCGAACTAAGCCAGAACTCACACTTAGAGAATTTGGCATAAAGTTTCTACTCTCTCAGCCTCTGTAATACAATACCCAAGTGTTGTGCATGCTCCTCCTGGCTACGTGAGTACACCAGAATATCATCAATGAATACCACGACAAATAAATCAACATATGGCTGAAATACACTATTCATCAGATGCATAAATGCTGCTGGGGAATTGGTTCCCAAAAGACATCATAAGAAATTCATAGTGGCCATAACAAGTCCTGAATGTTGTCTTTAGAATATCTGAATCCCGAATTTTTAATTGGTGATACCTAGACCTCAAATCAATGTTGGAGAACACCCTCGCTCCCTAAAGCTGGTCAAATAAATCATCAATACGCGGAAATGGATATTTATTCTTGATTGTAACTTTGTTTAACTGCCTATAATCAATGCACATCCGCATAGTACCATCTTTCTTTTTCACAAACAGAACCGGTGCACCCCAAGGTGACACACTAGGCCTAATAAATCCCTTTTCAAGGAGTTCCTGAAGTTTCTCTTTCAATGCTTTTAACTAGTTGGTGCCATACGATATGGAAGAATAGAAATGGGCTAAGTGCCCTGCACCAAGTCAATACCGAAATCAATATCACTGTCGGGTGGCATACCCGACAAGTCTATAGGAAATACATCCGAAAAGTCTCACACGACCGGTACTAAATCAATAATAGGAGCATCTGCATCAACATCTCTCACAAAGGCCAAATATGACAAGCATCTCTTTCCAACCATACGTTGGGCCTTCAAATAAGACATTACCCTGCTAGGAACAAGATTTGAGAACCCCTCCATTCAACCTTTGGCAACCCCGACATCGTCAATGTCATGGTTTTTGCGTGACAGTCCAGAATAGCATGACATGGAGACAACCAATCCATACCTAGGATTACATTGAAATCAACCATACCGAGTAATAAGAGATCAACTCTAATCTCCAGTTCCCCAATAGTTACCACACACAACCAATACACACGATCCACAGTAATAATATCACCCACCGGTGTAGATACACAAACATGTGAAACTAAGGACTCACGGGGCATATCCAGATAATGAGCAAAATATGATGAGACATATGAATAAGTGGAATCAGGGTCAAATAATATAGAAGCCTCTCTGTGGCACACTGAAACAATACCTGTGATCACTACATCTGAGGCAACATTATCTGGGCTGGCAGGAAAAGCATAGAATCGAGCCTGCCCACCTCCTGATCGGCCTCCCCCTCTTGGGCGACCCCTAGCTGCCTGACCCCCACCCCGAGATGGCAGGGCGGGTGGTGTAACTGCGGGTGCTGGTGCCGTCGGTCGAGAACTCTACTGTGAAATCCCACTCAACAGCCTAGGACACTCTCNCAGAGGCTGAGAGAGTAGAAACTTTATGCCAAATTCTCTAAGTGTGAGTTCTGGCTTAGTTCGGTGGCATAAAGTTTCTACTCTCTCAGCCTCTGTAATACAATACCCAAGTGTTGTGCATGCTCCTCCTGGCTACGTGAGTACACCAGAATATCATCAATGAATACCACGACAAATAAATCAACATATGGCTGAAATACACTATTCATCAGATGCATAAATGCTGCTGGGGAATTGGTTCCCAAAAGACATCATAAGAAATTCATAGTGGCCATAACAAGTCCTGAATGTTGTCTTTAGAATATCTGAATCCCGAATTTTTAATTGGTGATACCTAGACCTCAAATCAATGTTGGAGAACACCCTCGCTCCCTAAAGCTGGTCAAATAAATCATCAATACGCGGAAATGGATATTTATTCTTGATTGTAACTTTGTTTAACTGCCTATAATCAATGCACATCCGCATAGTACCATCTTTCTTTTTCACAAACAGAACCGGTGCACCCCAAGGTGACACACTAGGCCTAATAAATCCCTTTTCAAGGAGTTCCTGAAGTTTCTCTTTCAATGCTTTTAACTAGTTGGTGCCATACGATATGGAAGAATAGAAATGGGCTAAGTGCCCTGCACCAAGTCAATACCGAAATCAATATCACTGTCGGGTGGCATACCCGACAAGTCTATAGGAAATACATCCGAAAAGTCTCACACGACCGGTACTAAATCAATAATAGGAGCATCTGCATCAACATCTCTCACAAAGGCCAAATATGACAAGCATCTCTTTCCAACCATACGTTGGGCCTTCAAATAAGACATTACCCTGCTAGGAACAAGATTTGAGAACCCCTCCATTCAACCTTTGGCAACCCCGACATCGTCAATGTCATGGTTTTTGCGTGACAGTCCAGAATAGCATGACATGGAGACAACCAATCCATACCTAGGATTACATTGAAATCAACCATACCGAGTAATAAGAGATCAACTCTAATCTCCAGTTCCCCAATAGTTACCACACACAACCAATACACACGATCCACAGTAATAATATCACCCACCGGTGTAGATACACAAACATGTGAAACTAAGGACTCACGGGGCATATCCAGATAATGAGCAAAATATGATGAGACATATGAATAAGTGGAATCAGGGTCAAATAATATAGAAGCCTCTCTGTGGCACACTGAAACAATACCTGTGATCACTACATCTGAGGCAACATTATCTGGGCTGGCAGGAAAAGCATAGAATCGAGCCTGCCCACCTCCTGATCGGCCTCCCCCTCTTGGGCGACCCCTAGCTGCCTGACCCCCACCCCGAGATGGCAGGGCGGGTGGTGTAACTGCGGGTGCTGGTGCCGTCGGTCGAGAACTCTACTGTGAAATCCCACTCAACAGCCTAGGACACTCTCTCTTGAAATGACCAAATTCTCCGCACTAACAACAACCCCTTCTCTGACGGAACTGCTGCTTCTGATAACCCGAGGAATGACCTGCAGAAGCCTGTGCGGATGAGGCATAATGAGAACTCTGCACTGGTAGTGCACTGAATGAAGATTGGCCTGAGTAAGCACTGTAAGAACCAAGCTAGCTGATGCACCACAGCCGGTTTGAGCGTGCCTGTAAGAACGACCCCTACCACGGTGAAACTGACCCCTGAAGAAACACCACTATAATCACCCAGACCACAAGTCCTCTTAGGCTCTCTCTCTCCACGTTCTTGGCTACGAACCATCTCTATCTGCCAAGAAATGTCCACTACCTCATCAAAAGTAGCACCAGATACTTTCTCCCTAGTCATAAGTAACCGCAGCTGATATGTGAGGTCATCAATGAACCTCCTAATCCTATCCCTATCAGTAGGAACTAACCAGACTACGTGACAAGCCAACTCAGAAAAGCTTATCTCATACCGCGTCACAGATATATGCCCCTGGCGTAGCTGCTCAAACTGTCTGTGTAGCTCTTCTCTACGGGACTGAGGTACGAACTTCTCCAAAAAGACCACGGAGAATTGATGCCAAGTAAGGGGTGCTGCGCCAACAGGCCTACGCCTTTCATAAGTCTCCCACCATCTGAGTGCAGACCCAGAAAACTGAAAAATAGTGAATAAGACCCCACTGGTCTCCAGAATACCCGCTGTTCGAAGCATCCGTTAACACCTATCCAGAAAATCCTAAGCATCCTCTGACTCAGTATCGCTAAATGGTGGAGGTCGAAGCCTCTCAAATCTCTCAAGTCTCCTCTGCTCATCATCTGCCATAATAGGAACTACCGGGGCCTGAGCAGCTACAACCGGCTGGGCTGGTAGTGCCCCTAGCATCTGAAGTCCCTGTACTACCTGGTCTGGAGTACGGGCAACGGGGGTATGAGTACCTCCCCCAGCCTGAGAAGTGGCAGGTGCGGCCTGAGCTGAAACCACCTGATCAAGACCAGTGCAGGCTACCAATATCTGGGCCAAAGTCTCCTGAATGCCTGCATTCTCAATGGGCACAACTGTGCCTGAGCTGATCCTGTCGGCTCAACTATATCTGGAATCTGCTCCTGAACTGGAACAACTGGTGGTACTACAGGTGTTATTCCAACTGTGGTACGAGCTACACCTCGACCTCTACCTCAGCCCCGGCCTCTACAACGGCCCCGACCTCTTGCGGCCCTAACTGGTGGCTGACCGTCTGATCCGTTAGTACGTGTCCTCACCATCTGTGAAAGAATAGAATAGCAAAATTTCGTTTCCAGAATCAACAAATTCGCACGACAGAATACAAGAAAGTGAAATTTTCCTAAGGGTTCTGCAGCTTCTCGAAGATAAGTACAGACGTCTCCGTACTGATCCGCAAGACTCAACTAAACCTGCTCATGACTCGTAAGACCTATATAACCTAGTCTGATAGCAACTTATCACGATCCAAAATCCCAACTAGTCATGATGGCGCCTATCTCGATACTAAGCAAGCCGATAATCTCAATAAACCAAAACTTCTCTTCAAGGTTGAAAATATAATATTTAAATACAATACAAACGCTCCCCAAAATCTGGTGTCACTGAGTACATGAGTATCTAACATGAATACAAGTCTGGAAAATATAGTCTATAATAGTCTGAGACCAAATACAATAAATAAAGAGATAGAGAAGGAGAGACAAGGTCTGCAGAACATGGCAGCTACCTCAAAATCTCCTGAAAATCAACCGCGCGAAAGGATCAACACCCCTATGTCTGGGAACACCTGGATCTACACACGAAGTGCAGGGTGTAGTATGAGTACAACCAACTCAGCAAGTAACAATAATAAATAAGGAACTGAAGATAGTAACGAGCTACACAGTTATGATTCATTTTCAGTAATTCCAGCGAAGAATAGACATGCTATCAAATCTGGCAATTTAATGTCAAATCAATTTTTATACAGTTTCTGTTCATGTAATCCGTATATCAACAATCTTTCAGAGATTTCACAACAATGACAGATAGCAACTAAGTGCAACAACAAATGAAAATCAAGTACAACCTCTTAGGACAACAATCACTCACTCGGCTCCCAGCCCTCATCAATCCTTGAGCTCCCAACCCTCATCACTCACTCTCAATGGGTACCCGCGCTCACTGGCGGTGTATAGACTCCGGAGGGGCTGCTACAGCCCAAACGCTATAATTTGCACGGACAACGCACATGCCATAATATAAATATCTGAATCCGCACAGCCAACTCATGTGCTGTACGACCAACTCACGTGCTATAGAATAATATAAGGATCCGCACGGCCAAGTCACGTGCTACACGGCCAACTCACGTGCTATAGTATAATATAAGGATTTGCACAGCCAACTCACGTGCTGCACGGACAACTCACGTGCTATGATAACAATATCTCACAATCAGGCCCTCGGTCTCTTTCAGTCATAAATCTCTCCAGTCTCTTGGGCTCTCATTAATCATGAAATCAGCCCAAACAACAATGATATGATGTATCAATAATAATAACAGAGATTGAAATAAAATGTGCAAGTAAAAATTGAGACTGAGTACATATAGCATTTAGCAGGCAATTCAGCAAGTACGCAACCTCTGTGGGTCCCAATAGTACTATCACATAACCTAAGCATGAATTCTAACATGATTTACAGTTAAATTTTAATAACACATAGAAAGCATATAGCTAACAACAAATTATTCAACTTTACAATTTCTCGGGACGGACCAAGTCACAATCTCCTCGGTGCACGCCCACACGCCCGTCACCTAGCATGTGCGTCACCTCCAAATAATCACATGGTAATAAAATCTGGGGTTTAATACCCACAGGACCAGATTTAAAACTGTTACTTACCTCAGAGCGTGAAATTCTTTACTCTGCTATGCCTTTGCCTCGCAAATCGGCCTCCGAATGCCTCGAATCTAGTCACAAATAATTCGTTTCAGTCAATAAAATTTATTGGAATTAATTCCATATTAAAATGCTAATTTTCCAAAAACATCCAAAATTTTGCTCAAAAATCGCCTGTGGGACCCACGTCTCGGAACCCGCCAAAAGTTATTAAATTCGAAAGCGCATTCAACCACGAGTCTACCCATACTAATTTTACCAAAATCCGACCTCAACTCGATCCTCAAATCTATAAATCTTATTTCCAAATTTCTAAGTTCCAATCTCCGATTTACACCTCAAAATCATGTAATCTAGTCGGATTATTCAATGATAATTCAATATTATGGAGTAGAAATCATCACAAGGGACTTACCTCAAATTTTCCTTGAAAATATATCAATAATCGCCTCTCCTCAAGCTCCAATTTGTCAAAAATGGCGAATGGGACAAAGTCCTTGTTTTTATAATTCTTCCCAGACAACCTCGATTCTGCCTCGATCTTGGCCTTCGATCAAGGTCCTCGATCCTGGGCCTCGATCCTGTCCCTCGATCCTGGTTCTCGATCNAGTCCCTGTACTACCTGGTCTGGAGTACGGGCAACGGGGGTATGAGTACCTCCCCCAGCCTGAGAAGTGGCAGGTGCGGCCTGAGCCGAAACCACCTGATCAAGACCAGTGCAGGCTACCAATATCTGGGCCAAAGTCTCCTGAATGCCTGCATTCTCAATGGGCACAACTGTGCCTGAGCTGATCCTGTCGGCTCAACTATATCTGGAATCTGCTCCTGAACTGGAACAACTGGTGGTACTACAGGTGTTATTCCAACTGTGGTACGAGCTACACCTCGACCTCTACCTCAGCCCCGGCCTCTACAACGGCCCCGACCTCTTGCGGCCCTAACTGGTGGCTGACCGTCTGATCCGTTAGTACGTGTCCTCACCATCTGTGAAAGAATAGAATAGCANTCCAATTTGTCAAAAATGGCGAATGGGACAAAGTCCTTGTTTTTATAATTCTTCCCAGACAACCTCGATTCTGCCTCGATCTTGGCCTTCGATCAAGGTCCTCGATCCTGGGCCTCGATCCTGTCCCTCGATCCTGGTTCTCGATCCTAGGCCTCGATCCTAGCCCTCGATCCTTGGCCTCGATCGTGGCTTCGATCCTGATCCTCGATCATGGCCCTTGACCCTGGCCTTCGATCATATCTTCGACCCTGCCTTCGACCGTGACCCTCGACCCTGGGATCGATCATGGATTCGATCGTGGCCCTCGACCCTGGCTCGATCATGGCTTCGATCGTATCCCTCAACCCTGGGCTCGATCATGGCTTCGATCGTGGCCCTCGACCCGAGAGATTTCTGGGCTCGAATCTGGCAGAAGAAATTTCCAACATAAGGAAATTTGCAGCAGCTGTTGTAGTTTAATTTTTGATCCGTTAACCATTCGAAACTCACCCGAGACCCTAGGGACCTCAACCAAATATACCAACAAGTCCTTAAACATCATACGAACTTAGTCGAATCCTCAAATCAACTCAAACAATGCTAAAACCATGAATTACGCCCCAATTCAATCCTATTGAACTTTGAAAATTTTAATTTCTACAAATAATGCCAAAACCTACCAAATCACGTCCGATTGACTTCAAATTTTGCACACAAGTCATAAATGACATAACATACCTATTAAAAGTTTCAGAATCGGATTTTGACCCCGATATCAAAAAGTCAACCCCTCGGTCAAACTTCCCAAAAATTTAACTTTCGGCATTTCAAGTCTAATTCCTCTACGGACCTCCAAACATTCTTTCGGACATGTTCCTAAGTCCGAAATCATCACACGGAGCTATTGAAATTATCAGAATTCGAATCCGAGGTCGTTTATATATAGGTCCATATCCGGTCTACTTTTCTAACTTAATCTTTTTCAATTATGAGACTAAGTATCTCATTTCACTCTGAATTCCTTCCGGACCCGAACCAACTAACCCGATAAGTCATAAATCAATAGTAAAGCATAAATTGAACAGTAAATGGGAAAATGAGTTGATAATATTCAAAACGACCGGCCGAATCGTTACAATTATATACACTTAATTATTTACCTTCTCATTCTCCAATACAATATCCGATTTCATAATGAGGAGAGGTAAGATAAAGGAACTAATGACATGTATTTATTTCTTACTCGTTGTTCGAAAATTCTTTCTGGTTCTTTCTTTTCTTCCTTTTTGTCCCTTCATTCTAACTCCTCCTTATCTATTACTTATTCACCAAAATCTGAAGCTACGTTTCTAAACTACTCTTATATAAGGAAATCATGTTCACCCTATTATTGACTACGTTTATTGTAGTTATATAAGGAAATCATGTTCACCCTATTATTGACTACGTTTATTCATACAATGCATCTAACAAGATACACCCTAATTGTAAGTGCAAATCTTAATCTGCTAATAAATGTGATTAGCATTCCACGTATCCGATAAAAAAATAAAAATAAAGGCAAACATAAAGATTCCATCTTCTTCTCTAGACTATGTATCGCTAATGATAATTCAATACACGCCTCATTTTCTTACACCACATCTTTTAACAGAAAGATAACTATGTATCCCACTTAGGTATTTGTTGATAAATTGTGAACCTGTACTTCATTTGAGTAAGCACAAGTTTAAACATCCAACAAAAACATACCTTCTATATATAAGTTTAATAGTCTGTAAGGTGCCTAACTGCCCGTTAATTGCGGAAACCAAAATACCTGCTTGGGTCGATATTAACGACTAATGACGAACAATGGAAATTAAAAAATCATAACCCCGAAATAAACATTTGTCCTGTTCATCGGGACAAGTATACGAAAAGACGCACTAATTAGTACAATATGTAATTGTGACTTTACTAAAAGAAACAAACTTTTATATAAAACTTCTAGACCTCAGAGTCTTACCTTATGTGATGATAAATGATAATCCCATTTTTGGTAAACCTCATCTTCTTTCTATCTAATCTTCAAGCCCATAAAGGAATTAGAACATATGAATAGGCAGAACAATGTATGTATAGAAATAGAAAAAGAACAAACGAAGCAAGGGGTTATGGACATGAAAAGACATAACGCCTCTAAAGAGGTGCGATATGTGCTGACTGTTTAAAATAAAATAATTGGGAAAAAAGGGAAAAGCTAGAAAAGTGAAAAAATATAAATAGATTCCGGCACTATGGAATTTGTCACAACACTCTATATATATATATATATTAGTCCTTGGGCACGCGCGTTGCGCGTTTATCCCATATAATTAGTACATAACTGAAACAATTGTATCGTTTTGTACATGGATGGTAAAATGCTTTGAATCATGATTGCATTTATAAGAAAAGAATTGCACTTAAAAATCATAACAATTTAACTATTTAAGCTAAAAACAATAGAAGGAGAAGATAAAATGTAAGAACCGTAAGTGTTAGCTCAAAAACATTATTATACACATCGGAAGTTAAAGAGCTTATCTTTGTAAAGTGAAGAATTTAGATAAATGTACCTTAATAAATCTTTTGATAATCCCAAGTCAAATTTAATGTTACAAAATTAACTTTTATTATTAATATTGAAAGTATTATTAATATAACTTTTAAGGGCATAAAAGTGTAATAATATTGTAGGGTCATTTGGTCTTTCAAATTCAACTTTTATTCTTCATGCTTATAATATAGTATGATATAGACAGACACACACGCTCGCAAGAAATTTCTTACAAATACAAAAATCATATATTTAATGGAATAAAAATAAAAATAAAAAAGTTGACGTAGATAAGTAAAATAAAGGTATAGACATTAATCCCTATATTTAGTTTAAACTTTTTTTTCGACCAAGGAAATGAAATTTTACAATAGAAGTGCACAAAAAGTAGAACTAACATGCTAATAAGCGTAATTGTCCTAGACTGACTTAAAAGTAAGGAAAGACATGGAGAAAAAGGGGAATAAGAACATAACACTTATTTGCTAATATCGACCCTCTCTCTGAGAGCATTAACTTAATACGAAAATAAAGAAAATAAAGAAAAATAATCACAATTACCTGTCGATTAATAAAACATAAGGAAATATAAACGCAAACTATAAAAATAGTCATACTCTGAATGACCAAAACAATGATTTTAAACATGTCAAAATTATTTGTCTTTTCCAATTGAACATGTTGAATATCAACATATGGATCTGAAACAAAAATAAAGAAAATTAAAATTTATAAAAAGTTAGTCCAATAATGCAATGACCCGGCCGGTCGTTTTGAGTATTATAATCCCGTTCCCATATTTACTGCTCAATTTATACATTACAGTTGTTTTATGACTTACCAGGTTAGTTGGTTCGGGTCCGGAAGAAATTCGGAGTGAAATAACATAATTAGTCTCATAATTAAAAATTTAAGCTAGAAAAAATTGACCGGATATGGACTTATGTGTAAACGACCTTGTATTTACATTTTGATGATTCCGATAGCTCCGTATGGTGATTTTGGACTTAGGAGCATGTCCGAAAATTATTTGAAGGTCCATAAAGAAATTAGGCTTGTAATGCCGAAAGTTAAATTTTTGGGAAGTTTGACTGGGAGGGGGAGGGGGGTTGACTTTTTGATATCGGGGTCGAAATCTGATTCTGAAAATTTTAATAGGTCCGTTACGTCATTTATGACTTGTGTGCAAAATTTGAGGTCAATCGAACGTGATTTGATAGGTTTCGGTGTTGTTTGTAGAAATGAAAAGTTTCAAAGTTCATTAAGCTTGAATCTATGTGTGATTCATGTTTTTAGTGTTGTTGGATGTGATTTGAAGACTCGACTAAGTTCGTATGATGTTTTAGGACTTGTTGGTATATTTGGTTGAGGTCCCGAGGAGCTCGGGCGTGTTCGGATGGTATTCAGATTATTTTCCTTCATTGTTTTGCACTGCTGGTAGTTAATGATTTCTGGTGTTTCAAACCTTCTTCGCAATCGCGAAGATTGGGACGCGATCGCGTAGGCTTAGTTGGGCAGTGGAGTTTTGTTCTATGCGATCGCGTGAGGATATCCGCGATCGCATAGGGTTAATTGGGGCTGCTGAGTTTTGTGCTTTGCGATCGCGTGAAGAGGGATGCGATCGCGTAGCTCTGGGATTTTGTGACTCGCGAACGATTGACGAAGGTCGCGTTCGTGTAGAGTAAGTGGAGCGAAAATAGAAGTCATGCTTTCTGTGCTTCGCGATCGCGTGGACCAGTCCGCGATCGCGTAGTCTGTGAAGTTGTGTATCGCGATCGCGTGGGAAAGTCCGTGATCGCGTAGGGTTAAATCTGGGCAGTGGAAAACTGTTCTACGCGATCACATGAGAATATTCGTGATCGCGTAGAGCAAATGACTGGGCAGAGAGTTTAACTTCTGAAAATGGGACTTCGTCCCATTTTCTATTTATGATGGATTGGAGCTCGAGAAGAGGTGATTTTTGGGAGCTTTTCATAGAAAACAACGGGGTAAGTGTTCTTAACTCAATATTGGTTAAATTACCGAATCCATGGTTGTTTTTAACATTTAATCGGTGAATTAATTTGGAAAATTGTAAAAACCCTCTTGGTTCAATTTGGAGATTTGAGGGTCGAGTTGATGTCGGATTTGAGTACAATTTGTATGGTTGAACTCATGGTTGAATGGGCGTTTATATTTTAACTTTTGTCGGATTTCGAGATGATTTTTGAGCTAATTTTTGGATTTTTATGGAAAATTAGTATTTCTTTATGGAATTAATTCCAATAAATTTTATTCACTGAATCGAATTATTTGTGACTAGATTCGAGGCGTTTGGAAGCCAATTCACGAGGAAAAGACATTGCAGAGTAAAGAATTTCACTGTTTGAGGTAAGTAACAGTTTTAAATCTGGTCCTGAGGGTATGAAACTCCGAATTTTGTGTCATGTAATTATTTTGGAGGTGACACACATGCTAGGTGACAGGCGTGCGGGCGTGCACCGAGGGGATTGTGACTAGGTCTATCCCGAGAAACTATAAAGGTGAATAACATGTTGTTAGCTATATGCTCTCTATGTGTTGAAGCAATTTGACTGTAAATCATGTTAAAAATCATGCTTAGGCTATGTGATAGTACTGTTAAGAACCGCAGAGGTTACGTACTTGTTGCATTATTTGCTAATTGCTGTCTTGTACTCAGTCATGATTTTACTTGCGTATCATATCTCAGTCTTTCTTGATTTTTGTTAATACACTATGTTGTCTTTGTTTGGGCTGATCTTTGTGATTTCCGAGAGCCCGAGAGACTAGAGAGGTTGATGACTGAGTAAGGCCGAGGGCCTGTCGGTGAGGTATGGATATTATAGCACGTGAGTTGTCTGTGCAGAATATTATGGCATGCGAGTTTGCATGCAGAACGTGAGTTGTCCGTGCGGATTATAACGCTTGGGCTGTAGGAGCCCCTCCGGAGTCTGTACACCCCCTGTGAGCACGGGTACCCATTGAGTGTGAGTGCTGAGGGCTGAGAGCCGAGTGATTGAGCTGTTGTGGGGAGTTGAGTAACTGTTGCCCTGAGAGGCTGTACTTGCTTTTCATTTGTTGTTGCCCTTAGTTCCTATCTGTCATTGTTGTGAAATTTTCTGAAAGATTTTATATCCGGATTACATGAACTGTATAAAATTGATTTGACTTAAACTGCTAGATTTGAAAGCATGTCTATTCTTTGCTGGAATTACTGAAAGTAAACTATAACTGTGTAGCTCGACACTATCTTCAGTTCTTTATTTATTATTGTTACTTACTGAGTTGGTTGTACTCATACTACATCCTGCACTTTGTGTACAGATTCAGGTATTCTCGGCCATAGCGGGTGTTGATTTCTTTCGCATAGTTGATGTTCTGGGGATTCAGAGATAGCTTCCGTATTTCGCAGACCTTGCCTCTCCTTCACTATCTCCTTATTTACTCTATTTGGTCTTGGAATATTATGGACCGTATATTCCAGACTTGTATTCATATTAGATGCTCATGTACTCAGTGACATCGGGTTTTGGGAGTGTTTATATATGTATTTGTCTGTTTTTCTTCCGTTAAATTCAGATATTATGTTTTCAAACATAAAAGATATGGGAGTTTATTGAGATTGTCGGCTTGCCTAGTATTGAGATAGGCGCCATTGCGATAGGTGAGATTTTGGGTCGTGACAAGTTGGTATCAGCACCTAGGTTGTATAGGTCTCACGAGTCACGAGCAAGTTTAGTAGAGTCTTGCGGATTGGTACAGAGACATCTGTACTTATCTTCGAGAGGCTGCATAACCCTTAGGAAAGTTTCACTTTCTTGTATTCTATCGTGCGAAATTGTTGATTCCGGAAACTAAATTTCTGTTATTCTATTTTGTCACAGAAAGTGAGAACACGTACTACCGAATCAGACGGTCAGCCACCAGTGCCAACAGTTAGGCTGCGAGAGGCCGGGGCCGTGGTAGAAGCCGAGGCCGAGGTAGAGGTCGAGGTGTAGCTCGTACCACAGTTAGAGCAGCACCTGTAATACCACCAGTTGCTCCAGCTCAGGAGCAAATTCCAGATATAACTGAGCCGACAGGACCAGCTCAGGCACCAACTGTGCCCATTGAGATTCTAGGCCTTCAGGAGACTTTTACCAGATATTGACAGTTTGCACTAGTCTTGCTTAGGTGATTTCGGCTCAGGCCGCACCTGCCACTTCTCAAGTCGGAGGAGGTACTCATACCCCTGTTGCCCGTACTCCAGACCAGGTAGTGCAGGGAATTCATATACCACTACCAGCCCAGCCGGTTGCAGCTGCTCAGGCCCCGGTAGTTCCTGTTATGGCAGACGATAAGCAGAGGAGACTTGAGAGATTTGAGAGGCTTAGACCTCCACCATTCAGCGATACTGAGTCAGAGGATGCTCAGGGTTTTCTGGATAAGTGTCAACAGATGCTTCGGACAACGGGTATTCTAGAGACCAGTGGGGTCTCGTTCACTATTTTTTAGTTTTCTGGGGCTGCCTTTAGTTGGTGGGAGGCTTACGAGAGGTGTAGGCCGGTCAGCGTAACACCCCTTACCTGACAGCAGTTCTCCGGTCTATTCCTGGAGAAGTTCGTGCCTCAGTCCCGCAGAGAGGAGCTGCACAGGCAGTTCGAGCAACTTCATTAGAGTGATATGTCCGTGACGTAGTATGAGATGAGATTTTCAGAGTTGGCCCGCCATGCTATCTGGTGGATTCCCACAGACAGGGAGAGGATCAGGAGGTTCATACATGGCCTCACTTTTCAGCTACGATTACTCATGACTAGAGAGAGAGTGTCTGGTGCTACTTTCGACGAGGTTATCAACATTGCTCGTGAGATTGAGATGGTTCGCAGTCAAGAACGGGTTGAGAGGGAGGCTAAGAGGCCTCGTGGTTCAGGTAATTTCAGCAGTGTTCCTTCAGGTGGTCAGTTTTACCGCGGTAGGGGCCGTTCTTTCAGACACACTTAGGCGACTAGTCCAGCTCACCGTGATGCATCATCTAGCCACGGTTCTTATAATGCTCACTCAGGCCAGTCTTCATTCAGTGCACTACCAGCGCAGAGTTCTCATCATGCCTCGTCCGCTCGGGCTTCTACAGGTAATTCCCCGGGTTATCAGGAACAACAGTTCCGTCAGAGGAAGGGTTGTTTCGCGTGCAGAGAATTGGGTCATTTTAAGAGAGATTATCTTAGGCTGTTGAGTGGGGCTCTACAGCAAAGTTCTCGACCAACGGCACCAGCACCAGTAGTTATACCACCCGCCCAGCCAGCTCGGGGTGGGGGTCAGGCAGCTAGGAGTCGCCCAAGAGAGGGAGGCCGGTCAGGTGGCGATCAGGCCCGATTCTATTATTTTCCTGCCAGGTCAGATGCTGTTGCTTTAGATGTAGTGATCACATGTATTAGTTCAGTGTGCCACAGGGAGGCTTCTATATTATTTGACCCTGGTTCCACTTATTTATATGTATCATCGCATTTTGCTCATTATCTGGATATGCCCCGTGAGTCCTTATTTTTACCTATTTGAGTATCTACACCGGTGTGCGATATTATTACTGAGTACTGTGTGTATCGATTGTGTGTGATAACTATTGGGTAACTGGAGACTAGAGTTGATCTCTTATTACTCGGTATGGTTGATTTCGATGTAATCCTGGGTATGGATTGGTTGTCTCCATGTCATGCTATTCTGGACTATCACGTAAAAATCGTGATGTTGACGATGCCGGGGTTGCCAAAGGTTGAATGGAGAGGTTCTCTAGCTTTTGTTCATAGCAAGGTAATTTCTTATTTGAAGGCCCAACGTATGGATGGAAAGGGATGTTTGTCATATTTGGCCTTTGTGAGAGATGTTGATGCATATACTCCCATTATTGATTCAGTACCGGTCGTGCGAGACTTCCCGGATATATTTCCTGTAGACTTGCCGGGTATGCCACCCGACAGGGATATTGATTTCGGTATTGACTTGGTGTAGGGCACTCAGCCCATTTCTATTCCTCCATATCGTATGGCACTAACCGAGTTAAAAGAATTGAAAAAGCAACTTCAGGAACTCCTTGAAAAGGGGTTTATTAGGCCTAGTGTGTCATCTTGGGGTGCACCGATTCTGTTTGTGAAAAAGAAAGATAGTACTATACGGATGTGTATCGATTATAGGCAATTAAACAAAGTTACAATCAAGAATAAATATTCCTTGCCGCGTATTGATGACATATTTGACCAGCTTCAGGGAGCGAGGGTGTTCGCTAAAATTAATTTGAGATCTGGGTATCACCAGGTGAAAATTCGGGATTCAGATATTCTAACGACGACATTCAGAACTCGTTATGGCCACTATGAATTTTTTGTGATGTCTTTTGGACTAACCAATGCCCCAGCAGCATTTATGCATTTGACGAATAGTGTATTCCAGCCATATCTTGATTTATTTGTAGTGGTATTTATTGATAATATTCTAGTGTACTCACGTAGCCAAGAGGAGCATGTACAACACTTGGGTATTGTATTACAGAGGCTGAGAGAGGAGAGACTTTATGCCAAATTCGCTAAGTGTGAGTTCTGGCTTAATTCGATAGCATTCTTGGGACATATAGTGTCCAGTGAAGGAATTAAGGTGGATCCGAAGAAATTAGAGGCAGTTCAGCGTTGGACCAGGCCATCTTCAGTTACTGAGATTCAGTGTTTTCTCTGCTTGGCCGGTTATTATCGTCGCTTCGTGGAGGGATTCTCGTCTATTACATCGCATTTGACTAAATTGACCCAGAAAGGTGCTCCGTTCAGATGGTCGGATGAGTGGGAAGAGAGCTTTCATAATCTCAAGACAGTTTTGACTACAACTCCAATATTGGTGTTGCCTACAAGTTCAGAGTCTTATACTGTGTATTGTGAGTCTTATCCGGTCCACGACCTTGAGTTAGCTGCTATTGTTCATGCCTTGAAAATTTGGCAGCATTACTGGTACGGTGTCCAGTGTGAGGTATATACCGATCATCGTAGTCTACAATATCTGTTCAAACAAAAAGATCTTAATTTGCGGCAGCGGAGGTGGTTAGAGTTGCTTAAGGATTATGATATCACCATTCTCTATCATCCCGGAAAGGCCAATGTAGTGGCCGATGCCTTGAGTCGTAAGGTGAAAAGGTTGGGCAGCTTAGCATACTTATCGGTAACAAAGAGGCCTTTAGCCTTGGATGTTCAGGCCTTGGCCAACTAGTTTGTTAGATTGGATGTTTCCGAGACGAATCGAGTTTTGGCTTGTGTGGTTTCTCGATCTTTTTTATATGATCGCATCAGAGAGCGCCAGTATGATGATCCACATCTGCTTGTCCTTAGGGACATGGTTCAGCACGGTAATGCCAAGGAAGTTACTATGGCAGATGATGGTGTATTACAGATGCAGGGCAGGCTATGTGTGCCTAATGTAGATAGTTTGCGTGAGTTGATTCTATAGGAAGCTCATAGTTCGCGGTACTCCATTCATCCAGGTGCTGCGAAGATGTATCAGGATTTGAGGCAGTACTATTGGTGGAGGCGAATGAAGAGAGACATTGTTGGGTTTGTAGCTCTGTGTTTAAATTGTCAACAGGTGAAGTATGAATATTAGAGGCCGGGGGGATTATTTCAGAGACTTGAAATTCTGAAGTGGAAATGGGAGCGTATTATCATGGATTTCGTAGTTGGGCTTCCACGAACCTTGAGGAAGTTTGATGCTGTTTGGGTGATTGTGGATCGGTTGACCAAATCTTCGCATTTTATTCCAGTTGGTACTAATTATTCTTCGGAGCGGTTGGCTGGGATTTATATTCGCGAGATTATTTGCCTACACGGTGTGCCAGTGTCCATCATTTCAGATTGGGGCACACAGTTTACATCATAGTTTTGGAGAGCAGTGCAGCTAGGATTGGGCACACAGGTTCAGTTGAGTACAACATTTCACCCTCAGACGGACGGACATTCCGAGCGCACTATTCAGATATTAGAGGATATGCTGCGCGTTTTTCATCGAATTTAGGGGTTCTTGGGATCAATTTCTGCCACTCGCAGAGTTTGCTTATAATAATAGCTACCAGTCAAGCATTCAGATGAATCTGTATGAGGCTTTGTATGGGAGATGGTGCCCGTCTCCGGTGGGTTGGTTTGGGCCGGGTGAGGATAGGCTATTGGGTACTGACTTGGTTTAGGATGCTTTAGAGAAGGTCAAAGTGATTCAGGAACGGCTTCGCACGGCACAATCTAGACAAAAGAGTTATGCCGGCAGGAAGGTTCGTGATGTCGTTTACATGGTTGGGGAGAAGGCTCTGCTTAAGATTTCACCCATGACGGGTGTGTTGAGGTTCGATAATAAGGGCAAGTTGAGCCCTCGGTATATTGGGCCTTTTGAGATACTTAAGAAAATTGGGGAGGTGGCTTATGAACTTGCTTTGCCACATAGTCTGTCAGGTGTTCAACTAGTGTTCCATGTATCCATGCTCCGAAAGTATGTTGGGATCCGTCTCATATTTTGGATTTCAGTACAGTACAACTGGGCGGTAATTTAACTTTTGATGTGGAGCCGATGACTATTTTAGACCGACAAGTTCGAAAACTAAGATCAAAGAACATAGTATAAGTGAAGGTACAGTGGAGAGGCCAGCCAGTCAGAGAAGCTACTTGGGAAATTGAATAGGAGATGCGGAGCAAATACCCACACCTGTTTGAGACTCCAGGTATGATTCTAAACCCGTTCGAGGACGAACGTTTGATTAAGAGGGGGAGAATATAACAACCCGACCGGTCGTTTTGAGTATTATAACCCTGTTACCCCATTTACTGCTCAATTTATGCGTTACAGTTATTTTATGACTTACCAGGTTAGTTGATTCGGGTCCGGAAGAAATTCAGAGTGAAATGAGACACTTAGTCTCATAATTAAAAATTCAAGTCAGAAAAAGTTGATCGGATATGGACTTATGTGTAAACGACCTCGGATTTGAATTTTGATGATTCCGATAGCCCCGTTTGGTGATTTTGAACTTAGGAGCATGTCGAGAAAATTATTTGGAGGTCCATAGAGGAATTACGCTTGAAATGCCGAAAGTTAAATTTTTGGAAAGTTTGACCGGGAGGTTGACTTTTTGATATCGGGGTCGAAATCGATTCTAAAATTTTAATAGGTTCGTTATGCCATTTATGACTTGTATGCAAAATTTGAGGTCAAACGGACGTGATTTGGTAGGTTTCGGCGTTGTTTGTAGAAATGGAAAGTTTCAAAGTTCATTAGGCTTGAATCTATGTGTGATTCGTGTTTTTAGTATTGTTGGATGTAATTTGAAGACTTGACTAAGTTCGTATGATGTTTTAGGACTTGTTGGTATATTTGGTTGAGGTCCCGAGGGGCTCGAGCGTGTTTCGGATGGTATTCGGATTATTTTCCTTCATTTTTGCATTGCTGGTACCTGCTGATTTCTGGTGTTTCAAACC
Source organism: Nicotiana otophora (assembly GCA_000715115.1). Classification (NCBI taxonomy): domain Eukaryota; kingdom Viridiplantae; phylum Streptophyta; class Magnoliopsida; order Solanales; family Solanaceae; genus Nicotiana; species Nicotiana otophora. The sequence continues at coordinate 55,719 of AWOL01S0021744.1, read as the reverse complement.
TTCTTCGCGATCGCGTAGGCTTAGTTGGGCATTGGAGTTTTGTTCTATACAATCCCGTAAGGATATCCGCGATCGCGTAGGGTTAATTGGGGCTGCTGAGTTTTGTGCTTTACGATCATGTGAAGAGGGATGCGATCGCGTAGCTCTGGGATTTTGTGACTCGCGAACGCGTGAAGAAGGTTGCGTTCGCGTAGATTAAGTGGAACGGAAATAGAAGTCACGCATTTTGTGCTTCGCGATCGCGTGGACCAGTCCGCGATCGCGTAGGTCTGTGAAGTTGTGTATCGCGATCGCGTGGGAAAGTCCGCGATCGCGCAGGGTTAAATCTGGGCAATGGAAAACTGTTCTTCGCGATCGCGTGGGAATGTTCGCGATCGCATGGAGCAAATGACTGGGCAGAGAGTTTAAGTTTTGAAAATGGGACTTTGTCCCATTTTTCATTTTTGACGGATTGGAGCTCGGGAAGAGGCAAAATTTGGGAGATTTTTAGAGGAAATAACGGGGTAAGTGTTCTTAACTCAAAATTGGTTAAATTACCCGAATCCATGGTTGTGTTTAACATTTAATCGGTGAATTAAGTTGAACAATTGTGAAAACCCTCTTAGTTTAATTTGGAGATTTGGGGTCGAGTTGATGTCGGATTTGAGTAATATTTATATGATTGGACTCATGGTTGAATGAGCGTTCATATTTTATAACTTTTGTCGGGTTCCAAGACGTGGGCCCCACGGGCAATTGTTGAGCTAATTTTCGGATTTTTATAGAAAATTAGTATTTCTTTATGGAATTAATTCCAATAAATTTTATTCACTGAATCGAATTATTTGTGACTAGATTCGAGGCGTTTGGAAGCCAATTCACGAGGAAAAGACATTGCAGAGTAAAGCATTTTACGGTTTGAGGTAAGTAACAATTGTAAATCTGGTCCTGAGGGTATGAAACCCCGGATTTTGTGTCATGTGATTATTTTGGAGGTGACGCACATGCTAGATGACGGGAGTGCGGGCGTGCACCGAGGGGATTGTGACTTGGTCCGTCCCGTGAAACTGTAAAGTTGAATAACTTGTTGTTAGCTATATGCTCTCTATGTGTTGACGAAATTTGAATGTAAATCATGTTAAAAATCGTGCTTAGGCTATGTGATAGTACTATTGGAAACCGTAGAGGCACGTACTTATTGAATTATTTACTAATTGCTGTCTTGCACTCAGTCATGATTTTACTTGCGTATCATATCTCAGTCTTTCTTGATTTTTGTTGATACACTATGTTGTCTTTGTTTGGGCTGCTCTTTGTGATTTTCGAGAGCCCGGGTGACTAGAGAGGTTGATGACTGAGTAAGACCGAGGGCCTGTCGGTGAGGTATGGATATTATAGCACGTGAGTTGTCCGTGCGGGATATTATGGCACGTGAGTTGTCCGTGCAGATTATAGCGCTTGGGCTGTAGAAGTCCCTCCGGAGTCTGTACACACCCCGAGTGAGCGCGGGTACCCATTGAGTGTGAGTGCTGAGGGTTGAGAGCTGAGAGATTGAGCTGTTGTGACGAGTTGAGTGACTGTTGCCCTGAGAGGATGTACTTGCTTTTCATTTGTTATTACACTTAGTTGCTATC
>AWOL01S0021744.1:16775-53645 GCA_000715115.1 Nicotiana otophora | reverse complement strand
ATGACTGAGTAAGACCGAGCGCCTGTCGGTGAGGTATGGATATTATAGCACGTGAGTTGTCCGTGCGGGATATTATGGCACGTGAGTTGTCCGTGCAGATTATAGCGCTTGGGCTGTAGAAGTCCCTCCGGAGTCTGTACACACCCCGAGTGAGCGCGGGTACCCATTGAGTGTGAGTGCTGAGGGTTGAGAGCTGAGAGATTGAGCTGTTGTGACGAGTTGAGTGACTGTTGCCCTGAGAGGATGTACTTGCTTTTCATTTGTTATTACACTTAGTTGCTATCTGTCATTGTTGTGAAATTCTCTGAAAGATTTTATATCCGGATTACATAAACTTGAACTGTATAAAATTGATTTGACTTAAACTGCTGGATTTGAAACCATGTCTATTCTTTACTGGAATTACTGAAAGTGAACTATAACTGTGTAGCTTGTCACTATCTTTAGTTCCTTCTTTATTATTGTTTCTTACTCAGTTAGTTGTACTCATACTACACCCTGCACTTCGTGTGCAGATTCAGGTGTTCCCCGCCATAGCGGACGTTGATTTCTTTCGCACAGTTGATTTTTCGGAGATTCAGAGGTAGCTTCCGTGTTTTGCAGACCCTGCCTTTCCTTCCCTATCTCCTTATTTACTGCATTTGGTCTCGGACTATTATGGACCGTATTTTTCAGACTTGTATTCATATTAGATACTCATGTACTCAGTGACATCGGATTTTGGGAGTGTTATTAGTGAGTTTTTCTTCTGCTAAATTCAGATATTATATTTTCAAACATAAAAGATATGGGAGTTTATTGAGATTGTCGGCTTACCTAGTATTGAGATAGGCGCCATCACGACAGGTGAGATTTTGGGCCGTGACAAATAAGTACAAATAAGCACAAAGTAACGAATGAATAATACCTTCTGATTAACAACAACAAAAAGAAAAATAGGCACACTATAAGAGTAATCCTACTCTGAAAATGAATAAAGGCACTACAATTTTGAAAGGGGTAAACCTATTGTGGAGATTAAAAGGCACGACCCTTGGAAGAGGAATAGAGAGGCTAATTAAAATGATGAAAAGACATGACTGTTGATGTTTTTCTTTTCAAGTACATAAATGGAAAAATGAGGAAAAGGGCATAATTTACATAAATTTATATAAATGAAATACAAAATTTTTGATTAGCCAACTAAATCATAAGGAATACCACCTCCTCTTGTCCTTTGAACACAAATTTAAAACAACTGAAATGTTGTTATTGGAGGATACATACCATTTATCTGGATAAGCAAAATTGACATTTAAATAAGTAACAAAAATATATTATATATTTGTAAAATCAAGAGTCATGTCTTCTACCTGGAATAAGCAAAATTGATACTGAAATAAGTAACACAAAAATATTATATATTTGTAAATATTATTCAGATTTAAGAACTTACGGTATAACCTAGAGATGAATTCGGAGCGACAAAATTGAAGTTCACCTTGATGTAAGCAAATCATTTTTTGATAGTTCAACATTAGAGTGTATGAGGGATAATGAACTTTTTCTAGCTAATTCGCATACTATACATCTGTGACCAAACGAACAATTAGCATAAAATGTCTTTCTCTCTTTAGAATGAAATTTCTTCTCAGCCATTGCTGAACATGACGAGGAAATCAAAGACTGGAGGGGGAGGGAAGCACATACAAGGACCAAATTTGAGTAAAACGAATGGAATAAGAGGAATTCCACAATCATCGGATTCAAAGAAATCTCGAAGTATCAATGTCCTGCAAGGGATATCGCCACTGGATCTTAGTCAATCAACCATCGACGGAGAGGAATTAGGGATCCGATCGACAATGAACATAAATGGAGAAAGGAAGTAGGGAGAGGGGCGCAAATCATGGCCAGACATGGTTGAGGATGAGGAGAAGACAACGGAGAAAGACGCAGAGGAAAATAGAGAGGTAAGACCTAAATCATGGAGTAAAGTAGTTGCAACTCCAATTGCAGAAGGGTTAGACCTTACGCCTCAAGTACAAGACAATTTGAATGTGAAAATCACTATGGAGGATATCAAGGAGGAAATTGAGTATTGGAACTCGGTAGTAGTGTGTTTTGTGTTGGGCTCCAATCCACCACAAGCGGTTATGGCCGGGTACTTTCAAATGATATGGGAATCACTGGGAATAGACAAGATAGCACAAATCAATCGAGTTGTGTTCATGGTTAGATTCCACTGTATTGAAAGCAGAATTAGGGTGATTAAGGATGGAGTCCAAATGTTCGACAGAAAGCCAGTAATGGTTAAACCATGGAATCCATACATGGAAATGAAAAAAGAGTCAGTTGAGCTGATTCCTATGTGGATTAGGTTCAATGGGTTGGATATTAAATATTGGGGACAAGCTGCCTGTAACGACCCGGTCGGTCGTTTTGAGTATTATAACCATGTTCCCCTATTTACTGCTTAATTTATATGTTACGGTTATTTTATAACTTACCAGGTTAGTTGGTTCGGGTCCGGAAGAAATTCGGAGTGAAATAAGACACTTAGTCTCATAATTAAAAATTTAGGTTAGAAAAAGTTGACTGGATGTGGACTTATATGTAAATGACCTCGGATTTGAATTTTGATGATTCTCATAGCTCCGTATGGTAATTTTGGACTTAGGAGCATGTCCGAAAAATTATTTGGAGGTTCGTAGAGGAATTAGGCTTGAAATGCCGAAAGTTAAATTTTTGGGAAGTTTGTCTGGGAGGTTGACTTTTTTATATCGGGGTCAAAATCTGATTCTGAAAATTTTAATAGGTCTGTTATATCATTTATGTCTTGTGTACAAAATTTGAAGTTAATCGTACATGATTTGATAGGTTTCAGCATTGTTTGTAGAAATGGAAAGTTTCAAAGTTCATTAGGCTTGAATCTATGTGTGCTTCGTGTTTTTAGTGTTGTTAGATGTGATTTGAAGACTCACCTAAGTTTGTATGATATTTTAGGACTTGTTGATATATTTGGTTGAGGTCTCGAGGGGCTCGGGCATGTTTCAGATGGTATTCGGATTATTTTCCTTCATTTTTGCACTGCTGGTACCTGCTGATTTCTGGTATTTCAAACCTTCTTCGCGATCGTGAAGATTGGGACGCGATCGTGTAGGCTTAGTTGGGCAGTGGAGTTTTGTTCTATGCAATCGCGTGAGGATATCCGCGATCACGTAGGGTTAATTAGGGCTGCAGAGTTTTGTGCTTTGCGATCGCGTGAAGAGGGATGCGATTGTGTAGCTCTGGGATTTTGTGACTCGCGAACGCGTGAAGAAGGTCACGTTCGCGTAGAGTAAGTGGAGCGGAAATAGAAGTCACGCATTTTTTGCTTCGCGATCGCGTAGGTCTGTGAAGTTGTGTATCGATATCTCGTGGGAAAGTCCGCGATCGTGTAAGGTTAAATCTGGGCAGTGGAAAACTGTTCTTCACGATCGCGTGGGAATGTTCGCGATCGCATAGAGCAAATGACTGGGCAGAGAGTTTAAGTTCTGAAAATCCATTTTTGACGGATTGGAGCTCGGGAAGAGGCGATTTTTGGGCGATTTTCAGAGGAAACAACGAGGTAAGTGTTCTTAACTCAATGTTGGTTAAATTACCCGAATCCATGGTTATTTTTAACATTTAATCGGTGAATTAAATTGGAAAATTGTGAAAATTCTCTTGATTTAATTTGGCGATTTGAGGGTCGAGTTAATGTCGGATTTGAGTAAACTTTATATGGTTGGACTCATAGTTGAATGGGCATTCATATTTTATAATGTTTTTCGGGTTCCGAGACGTGGGCCCCACGGACAAGTTTTGAGCTAATTTTCGGATTTTTATGGAAAATTAGTATTTTCTTATGAAATTAATTTCAATAAATTTTATTGACTGAATCGAATTATTTGTGGCTAGATTCGAGGCGTTTGGAGGCTAATTGATGAGGAAAAGACATTGCAGAGTAAAGAATTTCACAGTTTGAGGTAAGTAACAGTTTTAAATCTGGCCTTGAGGGTATAAAACCCCGGATTTTGTGTCATGTGATTATTTTGGAGGTGACGCACATGTTAGATGATGGGCATGTGGGCATGCACCGAGGGGATTGTGACATGGTCCGTCCCGTGAAACTGTAAAGTTAAATAATTTGTTTTAGCTATATGCTCTCTACGTGTTAAAGAAATTTGACTGTACATTATGTCAGAAATCATGCTTAGGCTAGGTGATAGTACAGTTGGGAACCGCAGAGGTCATACCTATTGAATTATTTACTAATTGCTGGCTTGCACTCAGTCATGATTTTATTTGCGTATCATATCTCAGTCTTTCTTGATTTTTGTTGATACACTATGTTGTCTTTGTTTGGGCTGCTCTTTATGATTTTCGAGAGCCCGGGTGACTAGAGAGGTTGATGACAGAGTAAGACCGAGGGCCTGTCGGTGAGATATGGATATTATAGCACGTGAGTTGTCCGTGCGGGATATTATGGCACGTGAGTTGTCCGTGCAGCACGTGAGTTGTCCGTGTAGATTATAGCGCTTGGGCTGTAGGAGCCCCTCCGGAGTCTGTACACACCCCGAGTGAGCGCGGGTACCCATTGAGTGTGAGTGCTGAGGGTTGAGAGCCGAGAGATTGAGCTGTTGTGACGAGTTGAGTGACTGTTGCCCTGAGAGGATGTACTTGCTTTTCATTTGTTATTGCACTTAGTTGCTATCTGTCATTGTTGTGAAATTCTCTGAAAGATTTTATATCCGGATTACATAAACTTGAATTGTATAAAATTGATTTGACTTAAACTGATGGATTTGAAAGCATGTCTATTCTTTACTGGAATTACTGAAAGTGAACTATAACAGTGTAGCTTGTCACTATATTCAGTTCTTTATTTATTATTGTTACTTACTGAGTTGGTTGTACTCATATTACACCCTGCACTTCGTGTGCAGATTCAGGTTTTCCCGGTAGTAGCGGGTGTTGATTTCTTTCGCATAGTTGATTTTTCGGAGATTAGGAGGTAGCTGCCGTGTTTTGCAGACTTTGCCTCTCTTCCCTATCTCCTTATTTACTGCATTTGGTCTCAGACTATTATGGCCCGTATTTTTCTGACTTGTATTCATATTAGATGCTCATGTACTCAGTGACACCGGGTTTTGGGAGTATTTATATATGTATTTATGAGTTTTTTTTCCGCTAAATTCAGATATTATGTTTTCAAACATAAAAGATATGGAAGTTTATTGAGTTTGTTGGCTTGCCTAGTATTGAGATAGGCGCCATCACGACAGGTGAGATTTTGGGTCGTGACACTGCCTTAATAAAATAGGCAGGACTACTAGGTAAACCACCGAAAGCAGATCGAGCAACCACGCAAAAGGAGAGACTAACGTATGCCTGGGTTCTAGTTGAGGTAAAACTACATCAAAAATACACCCAAACACCATCATGTTTGAGGATGAACGAGGCAGGATTGTTGAACATGGGGTTATCTATGAATGGAAACCTACACTATGTATCAAATGCAAGAATTTTGGTCATGAAATTAATGAATGTAGGAAGTTCATTATAGAAGAAAAGGAGAAACTTGTAAGTAAACAAGTGCAGAAGGATTCAAATGGAAAACAAATGCAGAAACAAGGGGAAAAGAAGATTGTAAACCTGCAGCATGAAGAGGGACATGGTCAAAAACAACAAACAGTAGGACAAAGAAGTAATGGAAGTACAGGAAATGGGGGTCATCAAGCAACTACCGCTAGTGTATGGAATAGTCTAGGGAGGGGAAGAACAAGGGATGGAATACAAAAGGGAATTACTATCAGAACAGGGAATTCATTTGCAACATTGGGGGAGCACCAACAGGAGAATATAGAAACAGCAAGAGGAAGTATGGTGGGGGGAAAAGAGTAGCAAAGGGAAAGGGTGTGAGATGTCCCTAGGAAAGGGGCACGATGGGGGCAACCCCATTTCAAATGGATAGAATTGGATTATGGAATGCCAGGGGACTGAATAAACCACATAAACAGAAGGAAATGAACCTGTTTATTAACAATCAAAGAGTAGGTTTATTTGGTCTCCTGAAAACAAAGATTAAGAGAGCTAAAGCATAACAAGCTGCTCTTAATCTATGCAATGGGTGGTCCTTTACCACGAATGTAGCAAAATGTCCAGGAGAAAGAATATGGGTTGTATGAAACCAGCAGTATATGATGTTAATATAACAATGGTAACTGATTAATTAATACATTGCATGGTTCAACATAGAGGGACAAGGAAACAATTTAATGTCACAATAGTATATGGCTTTAATAATTAGAGTTTGAGGAGGCAGCTATGGGAAGATATTAAAAGTATACATCAAATAATGAATGGTCCTTGGGCAATAATGAGGGATTTCAACAGCATTCTGAACATAGAGGAAAGAGTGGGGAGTTCAGTCACCATGGCAGAGATTAGGGAATTTAAAAAGTGTATGGAGGAATGTTCTATGCAAGACATGAGGTCCTCAGGAGCATACTATACATGAAGTAACAAACAACCAGAAGACAGTAGAGTAATGAGCAGAATAGATAGAATTCTTGTCAATTATGAATGGATGACAAAACTGCTTGCATCAGAAGTTCATTATATACAGCCAGGATTGTATGATCATTCCCCAGGCATTATCAACTGGGAGGGGGATGGACAACAGGTGAGCAAAAGCTTCAAATACTTCAATATGTGGAGCATGGCCTGGGATTTCAAAGCAAGAATAAAAGAAGGATGGAGGACAAATAAGCAGGGGACACAAATGTACCAGTTGGTGGGGAAACTACATGGAATCAAAAGTACTCTTCAGAGAATCAACAAGGAAAGGTTCAGTACTATTGAAAAGAGAGCAGATGAAGCACTAGACATCCTTCAGCACTGAAAAAGTAAGACTATTTGAGGAGTGTAGCAAATGGAAGAAAGCACGAGATTTGTTCTTGCAGTAGAGGGCTAAGGTACAATGGCTCACATAAGGAGATAAAAATACCAAGTTCTTCCATGGAATACGGAAAGCTCGAAGGAATAGCAATCGAATCTTTCACATCAAGGATATGAATGAAGATGACATAGATGATCCAGTACAGATACATGATATGTTTATAGAGTTTTATACAGAGATGCTAGGTAGGAAAATGGAGGATAGGACACATGCAAATACCCAACTAATAAAGCAAGGGCCTACAGTGCGGGAGGAGAAAAGGAATGAGCTAGAAGCAGAGTTCACAGCAGCAGAGGTGAAGCAAGCTTTATGGGCAATTGCAGGAGATAAAGCCCCTGGACCGGATGGATTTGGAAGACCATACTATAAAGATTACTGGGATGTTATGGGTAATGATGTAATAAATGAGGTACTGGAGTTCTTTAGAACTGGCAGAATGCTCAGGATTGTAAATAATACAGTGATAACTCTAATTTCCAAGAGTACACATGTTGATGCAGTGGGTGATTATAGACCAATTGCATGTTGCAATACAATATATAAAGTGATCTCGAAGATGCTGTGCAATAGACTAAAAAGGGTACTCCCTGGTCTAATCTTTGATAACCAAAGTGCATTTGTGGCAGGAAGGAATATAGTACATAATATGTTGAATTGCCAAGATTTGATGAGACTATATAAAATGAAAGAACACGACTAGGAGCTGTCTAATAAAATTGGACATATGAAAGGCATATGACACTGTGGAGTGGGAGTTTGTTGAAGAGGTTCTACATGTTCTTAACTTCCCTCAAAGGTTCATATGACACGGTGAAGAACTTGAGGAACCTACGCGAATGCGAGTGGGGAGTAGCGAACGCGTAGAAGGAAATGAGGACTGGGCCTGAGGATGTTTGGCCTACGCGAACGCGAGGCTAGGTATACGAACGCGAAGCAGTGAGGGCGAAAAGCTTCGCTAACACATCGTGAGGAACACAAATGTGAAGAGGAAATTTGGGGGCAGTGTGTCTTTGGCCTTCGCGATCACGATGGTCTTTCCGCAATCGTGAAGAAGGGCAGACCTGGGCAGTGAAGTTTTATATACGGGATTTGGCCATGTTCCTCCATATTTCATTTTGGTTGGGCAATTTTTGGAGCTTTTGAAGAGGTGATTTCATCATCTATTATGAGGTAAGTAATTTCCGCACATTGTGAGTTAAATACATGGTTCATATATGGATTTAGACATAGAAATTTGTAGAAATTGTGGGGATTTGGTAGGAAACCTAAAAATTGGTATTCTTAGATTTTTATCACGAAATTGGTCATGAAATGGAGAATAAATTATATATTTGAATTTGTGGTGTTATGGATAAAGTTTATCTTCTAAAATATTTGGAATCCGGACACGTGGGCCCGAGGATAATTTTATCGATTTTTCGAGCGGAGCTGGAAATTTATAGTAAATTGAATTGTTATGAGTATTAGAGTGTATTTGCATTGGTTTGCGCATTGTTTGGCTAGTTTTGGAGCGTTTGGCATCGGTTTGAGGTGTTAGAGTGGCGTTGAAGCTGGTTATGGAACTTCGGAGCAAGGTAAGTCTCCTTTCTAACCTTGTAAGGGGGAATTAACCCCATAGGTGAACTAAATTATTGTGTGCTTCTATTTGTGGGGGCCACGTATGCACGAGGTGACAAAAGTCCGTACGTAGCTACTAGCTATGCCTACGTCCGGGTAGTTTTAGGCTCACATCATGCCTTGTTGATATTGTTATTGATTTATGTTTATTGTTTGCCTTGAGAAGGAGCGAGATTGAGTCTGCTTATTAAATGTTTTGAAGAGAGTTGAAATTGAAGAAATTAAGATTTAAAAGGTTTCATTTGAACTTCGTAAGTTCGAAAAGAATTGAGGAATAATATAATAGCTGAAGAAATCTATGTATAACCGCGTCGCATGTATGTTTCGCGAGCGGGATAATTTTCTTAAAAAGCTACAAGCTGAATTTCCCTTATTTTGAAAAGAATAAAGAAAGAGATATGATTTTAATGTTAAATTTATGTTTGACCGCATCGCACGTATGATTCGCGAGCGGGGTATTTCCTACTACTCTCATGTGAGCGGGTCGTTCGCCTCGCCAGATTAAATAGATGCATTTATGATTCGCGCCATTCGACCCTCTGGCAGTGCACAGTTTAAATATTATTGGATCGGACCGTACGACCACGATATGATTTGTGTATGCTTGTATTGCTTGCCTCGAAATTTATAAATAATGATATTGCCTCTCTGGTCGAAGATAAATTGATAAATGATGAAATGTGAAATTGAAAACCTCTTATTAACAAAAGAATTGTTTACTTGATTCATGATTTTCTTGAGTTTACTGCCATTTTTAATAAATCCATGACTAATTATATTATTGATGGCCACAGTAAGTATCGAAGTCGACACCTTGTCACTACTTCTTCGAGGGTAGATGGGATACTTACTGGGTACGCATTGATTTACGTACTCATACTACACTTGTTGCATGTTTTGTGCAATTACAAATATGACTAGTAGCCTTATGGGTGCAGAGGTGCGGTTATTATGGGGACTTAGGTGAGCTACATCTTATGTTCGACCCCAAGCTAGCAGAGTCTCCTTCAGAGTACTGTATTTTCTTTCCTGTCCAAATTTATATTCTGGACAGTTATTGTATTAATTTAAATTCCTAGAAAATACTCATGCACTTGTGATACCGGGTTCTGGGATGATTATGGGATGTTTTGTATCGAAATTGGAAAACATTGTTATTATTCTGTAAATTCATTTTTTACTAGATAAATTGAAGTAAATATACGATTTCAAAACTATTAAAATGAGAATTTAATTAACCATTTAGTGTTCCTGACAGTGGTGTCCGGCGTCATCACGACCTTTAATTTTGGGTCGTGATAACATGGTATCAGAGTACTAGGTTCACTTACGTCTCACGAGTCATAAGCAAGTTTAGTAGAGTCTTGCGGATCGGTACGGAGACGTCTGTACTTATCTTAGAGAGGCTACAAGACTGTTAGAAGCACCCCCCTTCTTGATTCCTAATCGTTCGATTTGATTTCCTTTGAGGCTTATGCGTTAATTTCTTTCCCATTCAATCTTATGCGACGTGAAGTGCTGGTTATAAATCGGGAATTGAGGATTTGTAATGGTACTACAGATGTGGTGCGGGATATTTCTCCCTACGTAATTGATTGGGATATTGTCATCGCCTTGTGGAAGGATGTTCTGTCATTTCAGCTCAGTAACTGTACTTCTGAGAGCTTTGAGGCTATGCACAAGTTGCTTTGATGCTCATGAGTTATTATCACACAGTATTTATGTGATGGTAGGATGATTTACCATGTGTCAGGGCAGTGAATGACTTGAAAAGAGGTTTACTCAGTGCATGATACAGAGATTTGGTATTTTACTTCCGACGGAAGAAAGGTAATCGAACTAAGAATGTTTAGACTTGGGTTGATGGAGTAGCGGGATTCGATATTTTCAAGCGTGTTAGAATCTTCGCCTGTGATGTGGCGTCATCATCTTTGATTGGTTGTAATGTGATAAGTTCTCCGGTGTTATGGTTTCCTTCAATTAGCCTTGGGGCAGAGTATTATAAATGGTGCCGAGAAAGCGGCTGTCAGAGTTTGCAGTGTGCAGTGGTTCAGGATCAAATCGGCTTTCCTGATATTGATGGCTCGAGAAAGATGATTTCCGAAAGGGTTTAAAGTTGTAAGCGATCTATCGATTCAAGTGCTACAGAGGTAGATTTTGAGTTAAGTCAACAACTAGGCAGCGAAGGATGACAAAGGATATGTGGGAGGTGTCTTGTGGTGGTTAAGTTACTAGAAGGCCATGTGTGAGAAACAGAAGTCGAATAGTTGCTTAAATGAGAGGTTTTGACCAAAGTGGGAGAGTGGCAGAGTAACATATGGGTTCGGTGGTACGATGATCTACTGGTTTCGTAGTAATTATACCCAGTGCAGCGACATTGGAATATGTCGGCATGTAGTCTCCACAGGTGGGTCATCTTCTGTGAGCGGGTTAGCGGTTGCGTGTTGTTGACGAAGCTCCTACGGAGAATTTCTATTGACTATCCAGGAAGCGGTCGAATATGTGCATGTGGCTAGTGATTCAGAGTATTCATGAAGTGTTTAACAAAAAGGATTTTGAGGAATTTGGCGGGTTGATTGTGGTAGATCATGTCGATGAAGGAAGAATCTAGGTGGGTTTCAGGTTTATGCAATAGTAGCTTCAAGCTACGTAGGAGAGTCCCACCGCCCACAGTTGGATTGCATGGTCGTCTATTTGTAAGATTTCTGGTTATCGGCATATTGATGTGTTATTACGACTAAGGAAAGAGAACATCAATGGTAATTTGAGCAAGCGATTTGAGGAATGTGTGCTATAGTTGACCTTATCGATTCATGCTCAGGCATTTGGAAGACTCAGGATTTATGCTTCGTGTAGAGGCAGGTTACAAGGAAGATGATTCTCTAAGGATTTCGAGTCCATAGTATAGTTGAATATCAAGCTTTTGCAGCAGATTATGATAAAAGAGCCTGGAGTGTTCTGTGCTATCTTTGGTCTACGTGGTATCATGAGAGGAAGGGGATCATGTAACTTTGGATTTATAGAAAAATCACCAGAATGAGTATATCAATTGAAGATGCGATTATGCGCACAATGAGGGTATGAAATGGTTCGTGGGTTTTGAGACAACGTGGTCTCGTGAAATGGGGTCACTCGGGATGAGTGCAGATTGAGTTCGTTATATTGATAAAGGATCTGTTGTTATTTCTAAGGAAGATCCATAGTAAAATAGGAGAAGTCGGGTTTGGTTAGAAATGGTTGAATTGGCATGATGATGGCAATGATCATCTCCTTCAGCGTGTTGAGTTGTGCATGCGAATTATGGCGGAGTGTGTGAGGCTTGACGACCGCCGTAATTGATATTATTTAGAAGCATTCGAATATTATGGCATGTTATGTGTAGACGGATCTCGGAAGGATTATGGTGGTTTAAACCATTACTCGAGGTTAGTCTTTTCTGTGGTCATGGGAATTTGGCTGCGTGTTGCAATGGTTCTCTTGAAATGAGCTAAGTAAAATATTTCTATATGATGAAGTGTTTACCCTATTAGTGGTTCCGGAGTTATGATGAAATGTTTTGTGCTCCTGCGCATTGGCACGATTAAGTGCGATGATTAGCATGGGATTTGGAAGTTGAGGATCAAGGTTGCAGTTCGGTGTTGACAAGAATGTCACGAGCTCAGATGAGCGAGAAAAGACTCAGATGGTTAGAGTCAGCTGGCATTGTTTTTGGCGTCACCTAAGATCGGTGCCTGGTGTGAAGAGGCTTTGCTTACTGAATATGGATTCTTGAATTGCTTTACAACGTTGATGTGGCCGGTAGTATGAATGTACATACTTGTTACCTGGTGCGAAATGTCATGTGAGCATATCCCACGTGAAGATTGTATAAGTGTGACGTGTAGTCACTTGATTGATTGAAGAACGGAAACCAAGTATGAAGATTGTGGTAATATCACTAATTAGGAATTCGTGCCTGGAGGGCGCTCGGTTCGTCTGGTGGTGGACTGTGGAAGCTTGTCCCGATTATGATGATTGTTCTTATGTGTTATGGGAAAATGGGTTATTATGGACCCTTGAAAGGTTATTAGCCTGGTACGGTGCGATCACAATCGTCTTGAGGTCCATGAAAGGATTTAAATTTTAATATGGGCTCTCTATCAGGCTGGATGTGTTCATTTCAGCATATTGCTCCTTATGGAGGAGTATGCGGACGTTGGATGTCATTTGGTCATCGGCATTTTCATGTAATACTATATTGTGCTGTGTGAATTGTGAAACGGCTTGGTAAATTTCTTATGTGGTGGGGTTCCGCATAGAGATGGTATTATGTAAGCAGGATGGCTCTCGAGATTCAAAGCATATACCGCACCTTAGTTGTGCTTGAGTTTTGTAGCGTATGGCGCTATCTGTCTCCCCATGGATGGTATTATACACTTAGCTTGCTTGTGGACGATATTCGGGTATTTTGTAATAATGAGCATTTTAGCACGGTAACGAATTCCTTACAGGTTATTATGTGTGAATCAGGTGGCATGCCGCCACGAGTATGTTGATTGGATCGGGTTGCACGCCACATCAGTGTGATGTTGAGTGAAGTCCCCTATGTCTATTTTTGTATGTTTTGTTTTCCATTTTTGAGGAAGGTTCATAACACCTTTTTGGTTGTCAAACTAGTTGTGTGTGTTGAGTAGTCCCTTCCACAGATTCAGTTTCCTTATGTATCACGTTTGCGTTTGTAGCTTATTGGCACATTGCGGCATCATATGAGACTTTTGGTCATGTCTGGGGTGGCTTGTTGCCTGAGCAGTTTATACTGGGTGAGACGAGATTTTTGGGATCTGGGATCAGTGCGATCGGATTATATGAAGTATATTAAAGATCAAATATCATTATTTGATTCATAATGGGGTGATGATTCTAGTCAAAGGGAGAGATTGAGTGATTTCTTGACTCTGCAGTTAGTTATGAATCTCTACACATCTCTTCCGTCGTGGCGGTATTGCAAGAGTTGGAACAAGACTTATATATGCCATGAGGTGCATTGGAGCATCAGATTCGTGGAATTTAGGCTATTGTTATCAGAGGATGTTATTATGGTCATGTGAATTATGCGGTGCATGCTGTGAATTCAGCAAAGGTATGCAGTCATGTTTTGGTACATCGTGTGGTGTTTGATACGGTGATCATATGTTGGAAACAGGCCTAGCAGAAGATTCCAGATGTTGGAATTTGGCTCTAAGGCTAGTTTGACTAAACACAAGGGGAATCTTCAGTTTTGCTCGAGCCAATGTGCTCAACTGAGTTGTGGCAGCACGGGTAAGTGCATGAGGTATTAAACAGTGATTTCGGATAACCCAGAGTAGTTCTTAGCACGTTCGAAGACGAACGTATGTTTAAGTGGGAGAGAATGTAATGACCCGACCGGTCATTTTGAGCTCTAGCGCGTCATTCGACGGTTTGAGGCTATGAACAGCTTTACTTAAGGTATTATGACTTGTACGCCTGGTCGGAATTGAAATTTCAGAAGTTCAGAGTTGATTTGGAAAGCAAATTCTCATTTCGAAAGCTTTAAGTTGGAGGAATTGACTAAGATTGGATTTTAGAGCAAACGGCATCGAAATTAGGATTTGAATGTTCCAGCAAGTTCGTATGATGATTTCGGACTTGGACGTATGTTCGGATCGGGTTTTGGATACCCCGGGAGCGTTTCGGCACCTATTGTGGAAGTTAGCACTTTGGAAGAATTTCATGAATTTGGGGTGGAGGTGAATTTTATGTTATCGATGTCCGTTTAGGATTCCGAGTCGGGGAATAGCTTCGTATGGTGATTTTGAGATTGGGAACGCGTCCGGAAGTGGATTCGGAGGTCTGTAGGTTATTTTGGAGTCATTTGGCTAAGGCTAGAAGTTTAAGGTTTTGAGAAGTTTCACCAGAAGTGGACTTTTTGATATCGTGGTCGGAATCCAATTCCAGAAGTTGGAGTAGGTCCGTAATGTCAAATGTGACTTGTGAGCAAACTTTGATTACAATCGGACGTGATTTGATAGGTTTCGGCATCGATTGTAGAAGTTGAAGCTTCAAAATTTATTAAGTTTGAATTGGGGTGAGATTAATGATTTCGATGTTGTTTGATGTGATTTGAGGTCTCGAGCAAGTTAGTGTTATGTTATGGAACTGGTTGGTATGATTGGACGGGGTCCCGGGGGCCTCCGACGTGTTTCGGGGTGGTTTCAGACCAAAACGGAATGATTTGCTGTTGCTATATAAGTATCTGGTTTCCTTCTTCACGAACGCGAAGGGAGTCCCGCGCTCGCGAAGAGGAACTTTGAGTCTGCTGGGATTTGGCCTTCGCGAACGCGAAGGTTGAGACGCAAACGCGGTGAAGAACTTGAGGAACCTACACGAACGCGAGTGGGGAGTAGCGAACGCGTAGAAAGAAATGAGGATTGGGCCTGAGGATGTTTGGCCTACGCGAACGCGAGGCTAGGTATGCGAACACGAAGCAGTGAGGGTGAAAAGGTTCGAGAACGTGTCGTGAGGAACGCGAACGCGAAGAGGAAATTTGGGGGCAGTGTGTCTTTGGCCTTCGCGATCGTGATGGTCTTTCCGTGATCGCGAAGAAGGGCGGACCTGGGCAGTGAAGTTTTATATACGGGATTTGGCCATTTTCCTCCACATTTCATTTTGGTTGGCAATGTTTGGAGCTTTTGAAGAGGATATTTCATCATCTATTATGAGGTAAGTAATTTCTGCATATTCTGAGTTAAATACATGGTTTATATATGAATTTAGACATGACAATTTGTAGAAATTTAGGGGTTTTGGTAAGAAACCTAAAAATTGGTATTCTTGGATTTTGATCACGAGATTGGGCATGAAATGGAGAATAAATTATATATTTGAGATTGTGGGGTTATGGGTAAAGTTTATCTTCGAAAATATTCGGAATCCGGACACGTGGGCCCGAGGGCGATTTTACCAATTTTTCGAGTGGAGTTGGAAATTTATAGTAAATTGAATTGTTATGAGTATTAGAGTATATTTTTATTGATTTGCGCATTGTTTGGATAGTTTTGGAGCGTTGGCATCGGTTTAAGGTGTTAGAGTGGCGTTGAAGCCGGTTATGGAACTTCAGAGCGAGGTAAGTCTCCTTTCTAACCTTGTAAAGGGGAATTAACCCCATAGGTGAACTAAATTATTGTGTGCTTCTATTTGTGGGGGCCACGTACGCACGAGGTGACGAGAGTCCATACGTAGCTACTAGCTATGCCTACGTCCAGGTAGTTTTAGGCTCACATCATGCCTTGTTGATATTGTTATTGATTTATGTTTATTGTTTGCCTTGAGAGGGAGCGAGATTGAGTCTGCTTATTATATGTTTTGAAGGGAGTTGAAATTAAAGAACTTAAGATTTAAAAGGTTTCATTTGAACTTCGTAATTTCAAAAAAAATTGAGGAATAATATAATAGCTGAAGAAATCTCGTGTATGTTTCGCGAGCGAGGTAATTTCCTTAAAAGGCTACAAGCTGAATTTCCCTTATTTGAAAAGAATAAAGAAAAAGATATGATTTTAATGTTAAATTTATGTTTGACCGCGTCGCATGTATGATTCGGGAGCGGGGTATTTCCTATTACTCTCATGGGAGCGGATTATTTGCCTTGGCAGATTAAATAGATGCATCTATGGTTCGCGCCATTCGACCCTCTGGCAGTGCACAATTTAAATATTATTGGATCGGGTCGTACGTCCACGACATGATTTGTACATCCTTGTATTGCTAGCATCGAAATTTATAAATAATGATATTGCCTCTCTGGTCGGAGATAAATTGATAAATGATGAAATGTGAAATTAGAAACCTCTTATTAACAAAGGAATTGTTTACTTGATTCATGATTTTCTTGAGTTTACTGCCGTTTTTAATAAATCCACGACTAATTATATTATTGATGGCCACAGTAAGTGTCGAAGTCGACCCCTTGTTACTACTTCTTTGAGGTTAGGCGAGATACTTACTGGATACGCATTGATTTACGTACTCATACTACACTTGCTGCACGTTTTGTGCGGGCAAATATATAACTAGTGGCCTTGTGGGCGCAGAGGCACGGTTATTACGGGGACTTAGGTGAGTTGCATCTTATGTACGACCCGCAGCCAGTAGAGTCTCCTTCAGAGTATTGTATTTTCTTTCCTGTCTAAATTTGTATTCTGCACAGTTATTGTATTTTATTTTAAATTCCTAGAAAATGCTCATGCACTTGTGACATCGGATTTTGGGATGATTATGGGATGTTCAGTATTGAAATTGGAAAACATTGTTATTATTCTGTAAATTCATCTTTTACTAGATAAATTGAAGTAAATTTATGATTTCAAAAATAATAAAATGAGAATTTAATTAACCATTTAGTGTTGGCTTTCCTGACAGTGGTGTCCGGCTCTATCACGGTGTTTAACGGATTTTGGGTAGTGACACGGACACTCATTTTGACTCTCAATCTCCATATTTGTGTTAGTTTTTATACTTGATATTACTCTCAATTGTCTCTAGACAATAGAAGAAGTCTTGTCTGTAAATATTTCTGTTACATCCCATATTTTCGTACGTAAAAGTACGGCATAAGTAAGTTGATGAAAACTTAGAAATGAGATATATCATCCCGCATTTTTCGTACGTTAAAGGTTCGTCGTAAGTTCGGGAAAGAGATTATTTTGAGATTATAAGCATTATGCTATTTCAAATCGAAGGAAATAAATTTTGTCGAAGTTTGACATGTTGGGATAAAATACGGCCTGAGCTAAAATACTCGGTATTTATAGGCTAGTGCCATATAAGGTACCACATGATCATGATAGTAAGGTGTATAAGGTATGTTAAAAGTGGGTAGTATTTTAAATAATTTGAGATAGTCCTTAATTATGTGAATAATTAATTAATGGTGGATATAATTATGGTATTAAGTGGATAAGAGTCATTTTGGGATTGCCACATGGCATAAGCTTAGCCAAGGTGGCAAATTATACAAAATGAGTCACTAGACAAGGTGATAACTTGTTTACACATAAAGATTCTTGGTCTCTCACGTAAAGATGGCTTGGTCTCTTTATTGGAAAAGTATAGGACTTTGCAAAGTTAAGCAAAATAACATTTCTATACCATTAAAAGAGAAATAACAATGATCCAACGTGAAATTTCAGAGAGAGATGCTACAAGATCTAACGTGTTATGCAAATTAAAAGGCTTCATATATATAACATTTCGAGGGATTAGGAAAGAGCTCTCCAGGCGACTCTCTGAAGCCAACAAAAACGCTACTTAAAGCCAACATGAAGGCAAATTGAAGCTAACATAGAAGGATACGGGTCTTTAATAGATCAGACAGAGATTTTGCAATTTTAAGGGAGTACGGTGTAAACCTTCTCAAAAATATCACACGAATGTTTCCCTACTCCAGGTATGTTAAGGCTATCCCTTCTTATTTTTTGACATGATCTATACGGCACGAACGAAACGAGCAAATGTACAACTTTCATAAATGACTCTATTCATAGAAATACTAGGGATGTCTATATTCTTGATTCCCCATGTGAATTATTATTATATCTTCTGTTCATGTGTCTCAGAAAAATACGTATTTGATAAAATTTAACCGACAGACATATTATTTTTATGACCTTCCAAGAAAATCTTATTAACGTATTTCTTAAGGTATATTATTTTTATGACATTTCGAGAAAATATTATTAACGTATTTCTTATGCATTGCATGCATTTATACATATATATTGACCCATGACCAGATGGCGTTATACACGCGTATATATGTATATGGAATATGGGAAAAGGTTATGGCGTTATATACGCACCACAACCTGATCAGCTGGTATACGTTGATGATTTGCCCACAATGGCTGAAATGATATGATGGGATGCCCTCAAAGGCTTGATGATGCTATGAATGCATATACCTATGCATGGTATGATATTTATACGCATGTGCATGACATTATAAAAATAAAATGACTCACAGAGCTATGCAGACGTACATGTCGAGTCTTTTACTCTATGTTTCTCTCATGTCTATTATTTACTGATTTTTATTTCTTACATACTCGGTACATTATTTGTACTGACGTTTCTTTTTGTCGGGGGACGCTGCATTGCATGCCCGCAGGTCTCGATAGAAAGGTCGAGAGTCCTCCAAGTAGGCGATCAGCTCTACAGAAGATATTAGTGCACTCCATTTTCTCCAGAGTTGCTTGTTTGGTCAGTATGATTTAGATGTGTATGGTTGTGTATGGCGGGTCTTTGTCCCAACGTTTATGTTAATTATGTACTCTTAGAGGCTTGTAGACATATGTCGTATACGCAAAAGATTGTACGACCTTGTCGGCCTATGTTTTGAGTTTATAAATGATCATGTTGGCCTATTAGGACGTATGTCACGTTTATATGATGAAGTAATAAGAAAGATACGTTACGTTGGTACTCGGTTGAGTAAGGTACCGGGTGGCCGTCGCGGCCCATCTGCTTTGGTCATGATAAAAGTGGTATCAGAGCAGTTCTGTCCTAGGAAATCTACAAGCCGTGTCTAGTAGAGTCGTGTTTATAGGTGTGTTGTGCACCACACTTATAAGCAGGAGGCTACAGGGCATTTAGGATTGTCACTCTTTTTTCTTACTCTAGATCGTGTCATAGAGCTCGATTGTAAGAACTCAATTTTCTAACTCTATCTTATTCCTAATATGACGATGCCGACATCTAGAAAGACGGTTGGTATGGGATTGAATTTGGCTGTGGAAGAATTGAGTGAGAGGAACTCGATTTTGCATCATGCTTATGATAAGTAAATGTAAGGTCTCCAACAGAATATGTGGATACTAAGACATGCAAGCTTCTTCATAAGGAGTCTTAAGGCAAGAATATCTATCCACCCCTATGGTGAAAGGCAATGAGAGATTTAGAAGATAGATACAAATTTCAACAAGTAAAAGAAGCAAGGTGAAGAAGGGTACGAGGTACCCAGTTAGTGAAGATAATCATTATCTCCAATTCAGGAAGAGAAATATAAGCCTTTTGAGTACCTTCAACAATAACATAGATATATACAATTGATCACACCCATCTTAATTATGCTCTACGGGAGCTAACAGGTGTAGTTTAAGAAAAAGATGGGATATTAGAATCCGGCTGGGGTTAGAGTAACCCAAAATGGGGAATGGATTGTTTGTGTTAGTTGACATTTCCGAAGGATATTACAAAGGTGCTAATAGACCTCCTTGTGAGACACCCAGATGGTGCACTCTAGAATATTACAATTAGATGTGAATACTAGCATGATAAAAAAAAACAATTCAGAAGATAAGCACTGAAAGTCTGGAAGGAATAAATATTACCTTGATATGGTTCGTGTCCCTAGTACAGTGAGAACGTTAAGCAACCCGAAGAGCCACTAGATGAAGCAAAGGGGAGCTAAAAGCCAAAGAGTGTCTTATTGAAGTTTTCAGAATAATGTGATGGACATAATGTTAGCGGGAAATAAGAAGAAAGTAAATGAAGCATTATGAGTAAGATATGATACATGGGTGACAACGGTAGATCAAAAAGACGACAGTATTACAGAGTTTATAGTCAAATGAAGGAAAAGGCGAGAGGTGACAGGCCTTGAGACAACAAAAGAATATAGGCCATAAAGTCATAACCTCATTTCAAGAAATAAGTTCGTGACTCCAACGTGATTACCAGAAGGAAAAGTTAGACCCCCGAGAAATAGAAATCAGTATGGGCTGGTGAGCAAGATAAACTAAACATGAATTAGGGACTGAATGATTTGATAATGGTCAACATTATGAGAATTTCAGAGATTACGTCCCGACGATAATAGAATGGACGACAGAAGAATACCCTTTAAAGGTCATTCAGGAAGACGCATCCCTAAAGCAAGTAAGGTGAGTAAAGTTAAGTTTAAGGGACTGTATGTGCCAATTGCACTAAGTGTCACCATCGCGAGTAAGGAATTTTGTTATCCTTGATACAAAAGGATTACTACAAGGCGGGTAAGGGTCACCGATAATGTGAAAGGACGCCAAAGATGAATAGGTAAAACATCTATAGGTAGGTCATTGTAGTTCCAACTCTTAATACTCCTATAAAGGGAAGAATATGAAGTGACATGGCATTAAGTCAAAATTAAGTGGTTTTAGTAACTACGGAATGGTAAAGAGAGAATACGATAAAAACGAGAAAGGGATGAGATTGCACTCATTCAAGTCCTACAGACATGCAACGATTACATGACATTATGTAAACACGACATCAAGGAGAGGAAGTAAGGGTTTCTTCCTGAGATGTTATTGATAAATAAGGAGTCAGTGCGAGACGTAAGTTAATGCAAAGGAAATAACCCAAGAAAGATTACACGGAATATTGATATGAGAATGAGTCAACGAGTAGTTAGTAGTTGATCTAGAAAGAGCCTAGTTATGGTTAAACAAGAGGACACAGACAAATCAACAGATTGTGCAAGATGAACATAGTGAACCCCAACATGGGGAATTCAGTCTCGCAGATATGACATTGTGATACTTGAAAAATATTCAGATAGGAGTCGGGGCAGTAAAGGTACCGTATGAGTGTTATGTAAATAAAAGAGAGTCCCAGTGTGAAGACAGTCAAAATATCAGTTCAGAAGCAGCCCTACAAGCATAAGGACGTGGAGGTAAATAACTATGGATAATTATAAGCAAGGAAGGACATCAAAAGGTCCGTCGAGTATATGATGTAATAAGATCGTAGCTTTACAAGATTCAGTGGGTCCTCCCTAAGTATGACAATGAAAGACTAGCTGAGAAAATAAGAAAGAAGGCTTCAACCTAAGCACAATGACCTAAAGAGAAAATGGTCATGTAAAAAAACACAGTCTTACTACAACATTGTATGCACTCCATAAGGAAGTGGTACCTACCGTGGCTAAGGAACGGGAAGAAAAATCAAAAGTAATATTCGAGATCATACGAGTTGCAAAACAATTTCGGCATGCGTGTGAACTAAGATAAGCCAATTATATATGCAACAAGTGGCAGAACGATCAGGAAAAGTAATAGCTTACGTTTAAAGGAAGCTTAGAGGGAACAAAAGGGATTATGCACTTAAGACCTCAGAGTGATATCCATTCACCATATATGTTGACGTTCATACAGCAATAGAAGACTCCGGTATAAGTTAAAAGAAAGAACTGAGCCTAGGGCATAGACAAAGGATTGAATTATCAGAAGATTGTATCATGGATATTCCATAGCGCCCATGAATGGCTAAAGTAATAACTAATACTGTGAGCCACATATGAGAAGATAGCTTAACCCTACATAAAGGCTGATCAGAAGGAAGAAGAAACTAAAGAGTTACATCAACCAAGTAAATCAGGAGTCAGATTATTGGATCCAGAAACTTATAGAAATCATGATTGAAAACGTTGCTGGATCACCCTTAATGGTACAAGAGAGATAGTACAACAACCATATTCTATAACGGGATCAGTATGAAACTCCCACGGAATTGTGTATGCACCATATGTGCAAGTATTACAATAAAGCTTCAAGTTGTGGATGTTAATGATACCTATGCAGAAGGGAAGTTATGAAAGAGATAGAAGTTGTGATGCGTTATTTTAAGGTAAGTAAGGTAAAGGTGAACAACGTACAAGATACTCAAATACAGAGGGTTGTGAATAGTCCATACTTTGGATAGAAGGCTAGAAGCACTGAGATTCAATATCCAAGAATGATAGAAGCATCGTTAGTGGCGTACCGTCCAGCCTATGGTTTCTAAGTACCGAGAGATCTAGTCAAGAGAGTAAAGAAGAGTTAGAGACGATGTGATATATCGCTTAATGTTCCAGAATAACATAAGTTGAAGGAAGGTTGTGAATAGTATAAATAAATACGTAGAGGTCGCAAGTTAAAGTATAGTAAAGCGACAAGGTTTTATGACATGAGTAAGGATGAGAAATGGTGAGTAAGAAGGTGACGAGAACAAGTAAGTTCTCTAGACAAGGTGATAACTTGTTTACACGTAAAGATTGCTTGGTCTCTCACGTAAAGATGGCTTGGTCTCTTTATTGGAAAAGTATAGGACTTTGCAAAGTTAAATAAAATAACATTTCTATACCATTAAAAGAGAAATAACAATGATCCAACGTGAAATTTCTATGAAATCTTACAAGATCCAACGTGAAATTTCAGAGAGAAATGCTACAAGATCCAACGTGTTATGCTAATTAAAAGGCTTCATATATCTAACATTTTGAGGGATTAGGAAAGAGCTCTCCAGGAGACTCTCTGAAGCCAACATAAACGCTACTTGAAGCCAACGTGAAGGCAAATTGAAGCTAACACAGAAGGGTACGAGTCTTTAATAGATCAGACAGAGATTTTGCAATTTTAAGGGAGTACGGTGTAAACCTTATCAAAAATATCACACGGATTTTCCCCTATTCTAGGTATGTTAAGTCTATCCCTTCTTTCTTTTTGGCATGATCTATACGACACGAACGAAACGAGCAAATGCACAACTTCCATAAATAACTCTATTCATAGAAATACTCTGGGTGTCTGTATTCTTGATTCCCCATGTGAATTATTATTGTATCTTCTGTTCATCGGGTCTCAAACAAATACGTATTTGATAAAATGTATCCGACATACATATTATTTTTATGACCTTCCGAGAAAATCTTATTAACGTATTTCTTAAGGCATATTATTTTTATGACCTTCCGAGAAAATCTTATTAACGTATTTCTTAAGGCATATTATTTTTATGATATTCCAAAAAAATATTATTAACGTATTTCATATGCATTTCATGCATTTGTACATATACATTGACCCATGACCAGATGGCGTTATATATGTGTGTATATGTATATGTATATTATATGTATATGGAATATGGAAAAATATTATGGCGTTATATATGCACCACCACCTGATCAGCTGGTATACGTTGATGATTTGCCCACAATGGCTGAAATGATATGATGGGATGCCCTCAAAGGCTTGATGATGCTATGAATGCATATACCTACGCATGGTATTATATTTATACGCATATGCATGACATTATAAAAATAAAATGACTCACAGAGCTATGCAGACGTACATGTCGAGTCTTTTACTCTATGTTTCTCTCATGTCTATTATTTACTGATTNACCACAACCTGATCAGCTGGTATACGTTGATGATTTGCCCACAATGGCTGAAATGATATGATGGGATGCCCTCAAAGGCTTGATGATGCTATGAATGCATATACCTACGCATGGTATTATATTTATACGCATATGCATGACATTATAAAAATAAAATGACTCACAGAGCTATGCAGACGTACATGTCGAGTCTTTTACTCTATGTTTCTCTCATGTCTATTATTTACTGATTTTCATTCCTTACATACTTGGTACATTATTTGTACTGACGTCCCTTTTTGTTGGGGGACGCTGCGTTTCATGACCGCAGGTCTCGATAGACAGGTCGAGAGTCCTCCAAGTAGGCGATCAGCTCTACAGAAGATATTGGTGCACTACATTTGCTCCGGAGTTGCTTGTTTGGTCAGTATGATTTAGATGTGTATGGTTTTGTATGGCGGGCCTTTGTCCCGACCTTTATGACAATTATGTACTCTTAGAGGCTTGTAGACATATGTCGTATACGTTAAAGATTGTACGGCCTAGTCGGCCTATGTTTTGAGTTTATAAATGATCATGTTGGCCTATTAGGCCCGTATGTCACGTGTATATGATCAAGTAATAAGAAAGATACGTTATGTTGGTACTCGATTGAGTAAGGTACCGGGTGCCCGTCGCGGCCCATCGGCTTGGGTCGTGACAATTTCACACACAATGTTAACAATAGGAAGTTGGGAAGGATTACAAATTTGAGTGCCAAACCGATCCTATTGTTTATACTGTGTATGGAAACTAGCTATATTCTTTTGCCTACGTCCTTATTACTTTTGGGGTATATATTGTGGGGCTCATATTAAAGAAAAACAAAAAAGAAATGAAGAAAAAATGGTACTCCCTCCGTTCCAATTTATGTGAACCTATTTGACGGGGTACGAAGTTTAAGAAAAAATGAAGACTTTTGGAATTTGTGGTCCTAAACAATTCAAAAAGGGACCAAGATTATTTGTGTGGTTATCAAAGCTTCTCATTAAGGGTAGAATTGTAAGTTTAAGCAAAATTATTTTCAAATTTAGAAAGGGGTCATTCTTTTTGGAACGGACCAAAAAGGAAATAGGTTCACATAAATTAGAACGGAGGTAGTATAATAGGTGCCTAACTTTGTTGAAGAAAATGGGAGGTGCCTAACTTTATTTAAAACTTTGTTGAAGAACAAACTGGGATAGGTGCCTAACTTTGTTGAAAAGAATGGGAGGTGCCTAACTTTGTTGAAATATTATAGGACTAAATCAACAGCAAGCCATCTTCTTTATAGTAATTGGATGGCATCTATGACTATAAATAGAGGCCTCCATTATTCATTTCAATTACACCAAAATAAGAGAAAAGCAATAGAAATGAAAGAGTAAACCACATATTGTAGTATGTGAGATAAATAGTGAGTGTGAGTAATATTATAGTGGGGTGTTTTAAATAAAGAGTGTTATTTCTGTCAAAAAAATAGTAGTATCTTGATACTACTAAGTTGTAATATTATAGTAGTTATATTGCTCCGTTCGGGTACTGTATTTTACCCATTAAAAGAGTCGGTGTCGTTGTTACTCTCTTGTGTTATTATTATTTTCCATAGATATTATTCCTGGGCGAGATTATTATTTTTTCCAACAACATGGTATCAGAGCCATGGCAAATAATGGTAAGCTGTCTTTTCAGTACCCCCGTCTCACAAAAGATATTTATGAGAAAATGTTTCTACGTATGAAAGTCATTCTTGCCTCTCAGGATGTGTGGGAAATCGTAGTAAATAAAAATTCTAAATATTCATACAAGAAACCAAGTACTACTTATTTCTTAAAAATAATGGCATTAACCTAATAATGTATTTGTGTCGTTGAAGCATGTTCTGAAGAAAGATGTTCCACCATTACTCTCCAGAGGTTGCGGCCGCTCATTTTGACTCTCAATCTCCATATTTATGTTAGTTTTTATACTTGATATTACTCTCAATTCTCTCGGACAATAGCAGAAGTCTTGTCTGTAGATATTTCACACACAATGTTAACAATAGGAAGGAAGAAAGGAGTACAACTTTGAGTGCCAAACCGATCCTATTGTTTATACTTTGTTTAAAAACTAGCTATATTCTTTTGCCTACGTCCTTACTTACATTTAAAGTATATATTGTGGGGCTCATATTAAATAAAAACAAAAACAAATGAAGAAAAATGATACTCCCTCCGTTACAATTTATGTGAACCTATTTGACTCGGTACGAAGTTTAAGAAACAATAAAGACTCTTGGAATTTGTGGTCCTAAACAATTCAAAAAGGGCCCGAGAGTATTTATGTGGTTATAAAGCTTCTAATAAAGTATAGAATTGTAAGTTTAAGCAAAATTATTTTCAAATTAAGAAAGGGGTCATTCTTTTTGGAACGGACCAAAAAGCAAATAGGTTCACATAAACTGGAACGGAGGTAGTATGAGAGGTGCCTAACTTTGTTGAAGAAAATGGGAGGTGCCTGACTTTGTTGAAGAAAATATGGGATAGGTGTCTAACTTTGTTGACAAATTTGTTGAAGAATATGAGAGGTGCCTAACGTTATTGAAATATTATAGGACTAAATCAATAGCAAGCCATCTTCTTTGTAGTAATTGGATGGCATCTCTTACTACAAATAGAGGCCTCTATTCTTCATTTCAATTATACCAAAATAAGAGAAAAGCAATAGAAGTTAAAGAGTAATACACATATTGTAGTCTGTGAGATAAATAGTGAGTGTGAGTAATATTGTAGTGACGTGTTTTAAATAAAGAGTGTTATTTCTTTCAAAATTATAGTAGTCTCTTGACACTACTAAGTTGTAATAATATAGTGGTTATATTGCTCCGCTCGGATATTGTATTTTACCCATTAAAAGCGTCGGTATCGTTGTTACTCTCTTGTGTTATTATTATTTGCTATAGATATTATTTCTAGGCGAGATTATTAGTTTTTCCAACAACGTGGTATCAGAGCCATGACAAATAATGGTACGTTGTCTTTTCAGTACCCCCGTCTCACAAAAGATATTTATGAGAAATGGTGTCTACGTATGAAAGTCATTCTTGCCTCTCAGGATGTGTGAGAAATCGTAGTAAATAAAAATTCCAAATATTCATACAAGAAACCTAGTACTACTTCTTAAAAATAATGGCATTAACCTGATAATGCATTTGTGTCGTTGAAGCATGTTCTGAAGAAAGATGTTCCACCATTAGTCTCCAGAGGTTGCGGACGCTCATTTTGACTCTCAATCTCCATATTTGTGTTAGTTTTTATACTTGATATTACTCTCAATTCTCTTAGGACAATAGAAGATGTCTTGTCTGTAGATATTTCACACACAATGTTAACAATAGGAAGGAAGAAAGGAGTACAAATTTGAGTGCCAAACCGATCCTATTGTTTATACTTTGTTTGGAAACTAGCTATATTCTTTTGCCTACGTCCTTACTTACTTTTGGAGTATATATTGTGGGGATCATAATAAATAAAAACAAAAAAATAATGAAGAAAAATGTTACTCCCTCTGTTATAATTTATGTGAACCTGTTTGACTGGGTACGGAGTTTAAGATAAAATAAAGACTTTTGGAATTTGTGGTCCTAAACAATTGAAAAAGGGCCCCGAAGTATTTGTGTAACGATCCGGCCGGTCGTTTTGAGTATTATAATCTCGTTTCCCCAATTACTTCTCAAATTGTGAATTATAGTTTTTATTTGGCTTGTCGGGGTAAATTGTTTGGTTTCGGTGAGGTTTTGAAATAATTTCGAACGCTTAGTTTCAAGGTTTAGAATTTAAGTTGAAAAGGTTGACCGGGTGTTAACTTATGTGTAACGACCCCGGAGAAGTTTTGCTAAGGAAATTAAGGTTTTTGGGTTGAACAATGCACCGATGTGTAAAGAAAATTTTATCGGAAATAGGTCATTTCTGCGACCACTATGCGGTCGCAGAATCACTCTGCGGACCGCATAATGGTCGCAAAGTGGATCAGATGAGGGGCGAGATTTGAGGAAAATCAGCGGTGCACTATGCGACCAGAGACAAGTTTTGCGGTGCATTATGCAACCGCAAAACTAATATGCAGATCGCATAATAACCACAGACCGGGTCAGTAACGCCCAGCTTTGGAGGCCAAATTATGCGGCCGGTATGCGGACCGCATACCTGTTATGCGATCGCATATGCGATCGCATAACTGCAGCGGAGCTTCCATTCTTTCTAATTTTTGACCCGACCCAACTTCGATTTATAGCCCTTAAAGCTCATTTTTGAGCCAAAATCTGATGTTTTAGAGAGAGGTGAGAGCATTTTAGAGAGAGAAAGTGAAGACTTAGTTATTTCTCCATCAATTCTTGTTCAAGGTTTCAAGATTTTACAAGGATCTTGCTAGGGCTTCAAAGAGGTAAGAATTCCTTTCCTCAATCCTTCAATTTCGAGTTTGGAGTAAAAATGGGTGATTTATAGTATGATTCTTGGGTGTAAGAGTATTATGTATACATACCAATAAGGTTGTGGAAAGATTGTTAAGTTCAAATGGGTAAGGATTGGTTTGAAAATAGTAGAAATCTTCATAAGTTTTAATTGAAGATTTGAGGGTCGAGTTTGTGTCGGATTTTGGTGAAATTTATATGGTTGGACTTGTGGTTGGATGGGCGTTCATATTCTGTAACTTTTGTTGGGTTCTGAGATATGGGCCCTACGATCAATTTTTGAGTTGATTTCGGATTTTATTGGAAAAATTAGTATTTCCTTATGGAATTAATTACAATAATTTATATTGACTGAATCAAATTAATTGTGGCTAGATACGAGGCTTTCAGAGACCAATTCTCGTGGCAAGAACATAGCAGAATAAATAATTATACGGGTTGAGGTATGTAAGAGTTATAAATCTGGTCCTGAGGGTATGAAACCCCGAATTTTGTGTCATGTGATTATTTTGGAGGTGACACACATGCTAGTGACGGGCGTATGGGCGTGCACCAAAGGGATTGTGACTTGGTCCGTGCCGTGAAACTGTAAAGTTGAATAACTTGTTGTTAGCTATAAGCACCCTTTGTGTTGAAAATATTTGACTGTAAATCATGTTAAAAATAATGCTTAGGCTATGTGATAGTACTATTGGGACCCATAGAGGTCACGTACTTGTTGAAGTATTTGGTAATTGCTATCTTATGCTCAGTCAGGATTTTACTAGCGTATCATACCTCAGTCTTTCTTGATATTTGTTGATGAACTATGTTATCTTTGTTTGGGCTGATCTTTGTGATTTCTGAGAGCCCGAGAGACAAGAGAGTTAAAGGACTGAGTAAGGCCGAGGGCCTGTTAGTGAGGTAAGGATATTATGGCACGTGAGTTGTCTGTGCAGGATATTATAGCATGTGAGTTGTTCGCGCAACACGTGAGTTGTCCGTGCAGGATATTATAGCATGTGAGTTGTCCGCGCAGCACATGAGTTGTCCGTGCAGATTATGGCACTTGGGCTGTAGGATCCCCTCCGGAGTTTGTACACACCCCCAGTGAGTGCGGGTACCCGTTGGGTGTGAGTGTTGAGGGCTAAGAGCCGAGTGGTTGAGCCGTTATGATGAGCTGAGTGACTGTTGCCTGAGAGGCTGTACTTGCTTTGCATTTATTATTGCACTTGGTTGCTATCTGTCATTTTTGTGAAATCTCCGAAAGAATTTATATCCAGATTACTTGAAATTGAACTGTATAAAATTGATTTGACTTAAACTGCGGGATTTGAAAGCATGTCTATTCTTTGCTAGAACTACTGAAAGTGAACTATGACTCTGTAGCTCGTCATTATCTTCATTTCCTTATTTATTATTGTTACTTGCTGAATTGGTTGTACTCATACTACAACCTGCACTTTGTGTGCAGATCCAGGTGTTCCTGAACATAGTGGGTGTTGATCATTTCGCGCAGTTAATTTTCAAGAGATTTTGAAGTAGCTGCCATGTTCCGCAGACCTTGTCTCTCCTTCTCTATCTCCTTGTTTACCGTATTTGGTCTCAGACTATTATAGACCGTATTTTCCACACTTGTAATCATATTAGATGGTCATGTACTCAGTGACACTAGGTTTTGGAGTGTTGTATCGGATTTTGCTAGATTTTGGTATTGTATTAAACGTTACGTTTTTAAATTGAAAGGAAATCGTGGGTTATTGATGTTGTCGGCTTGCCTAGTACTGAGATAGGCACCATCACGACAGGTTAGGATTTTGGGCCGTGACAATTTGTGTGGTTATAAAAGTTTCTCATTAAGGGTAGAATTGTAAGTTAAACCAAAATTGATTCCAAATTAAGAAAGGGGTCATTATTTTTGGAACGGATCAAAAAGACAATATGTTCACATAAACTGGAATGGAGGTAGTATGAGAGGTGCCTAACTTTGTTGAAAACAATGGGAGGTGCCTAACTTTGTTGAAATATTATAGGACTAAGTCAACAACAAGCCATCTTCTTTGTAGTAGTTGGATGGCATCTCTTACTATATATAGAGGCCTCCATTCTTCATTTCAATTACACCAAAATAAGAGAGAATCAATAGAAGTTAGAGAGAGTAATCCACATATTGTAGTTTGTGAGATAAATAGCGAGTGTGACTAATATTGTTGTGAGGTGTTTTAAATAAAGAGCGCTATTTTATTCAAAATTGTAATAGTCTCTTGACACTACTAAGTTATAATATTATAGTGGTTATATTGCCCCAGTCGGGTATTGTATTTTACCCATTAAAAGAGTTGATATCGTTGTTACTCTCTTGTGTTATTATTATTTGCCATAGATATTATTCCTGGGCGGGATTATTATTTTTCCCAACAACGTGGTATTAGAGCCATGGCAAATAATGGTACACTGTCTTTTCAGTACCTCCGTCTCACAAAAGTTATTTATGAGAAATGGCGTCTACGTATGAAAGTCATTCTTAGCTCTCAGGATGTGTGGGAAATTGTAGTAAGCAAAAATTCCAAATATTCATACAAGAAACCAAGTACTACTTATTTCTTAAGGAATTAAACTGATAATGCATTTGTGTCGTTGAAGCATGTTTTGAAGAAATATGTTCCACCTTTAGTCTTCAGAGGTTGCAGATGCTCATTTTGACTCTCAATCTCCATATTTGTGTTAGTTTTTATACTTGATATTACTCTCAATTCTCTTTGGACAATATAAGAAGTCTTGTCTGTAGATATTTCACATACAATGTTAACAATAGGAAGGAAGAAAGGAGTACAAATTTGAGTGCCAAACCGATCCTATTGTTTATACTGTGTTTGGAAACTAGCTATATTCTTTTGCCTATATCCTTACTTACTTTTGGGGTCATTCTTTTTAGAACGGATCAAAAAGAAAATAGGTTCACATAAACTGGAACGGAGGTAGTATGAGAGGTGCTTAACTTTGTTGAAGAAAATGGGAGGTGCCTAACTTTGTTGAAGAAAAAATGGGATAGGTGCCCAACTTTGTTGAAGAAAATGGGTGGTGCCTAACTTTGTTGAAATATTATAGGACTAAATCAACAGCAAGCCATCTTCTTTGTAGTAGTTGGAAGGCATATCTTACTATATATAGAGGATTCCATTCTTCATTTCAATTACACCATAATAAGAGAGAAGCAATAGAAGTTAGAGAGAGTAATCCACATATTGTAGTATGTGAGATAAATAGTGAGTGTGAGCAATATTGTTGTGAGGTATTTTAAATAAAGAGTATTATTTCATTCAAAATTGTAATAGTCTCTTCAAACACTAAGTTATAATATTATAGTGGTTATATTGCTCCGCTCGAGTATTATAGTTTACCCATTAAAAGAGTTGGTATCGTTGTTACTCTCTTGTGTAATTATTATTTTTCATAGATATTATTCCTGGGTGAGATTTGTTATTTTTTCAACAACGTGGTATCAGAGTCATGGCAAATAATGTTACGCTGTCTTTTCAGTACCTCCGTCTCACAAAAGATATTTGTAAGAAATGGTGTCTACGTATGAAAAAGTCGCTCTTGGCTCTCAGGATGTGTGGGAAATCGTAGTAAACAGAAATTCCAAATATTTATACAAGAAACCAAGTACTACTTATTTCTTAAAAATAATGGAATTAACATGATAATGCATTTGTGTCGTTGAAGCACGTTCTGAAGAAAGATGTTCCACCTTTAGTCACCAGAGGTTGCAGACTCTCATTTTGACTCTCAATCTCCATATTTGTGTTAGTTTTTATACTTGATATTACTCTCAATTCTCTCTGGACAATAGAAGAAGCCTTGTCTGTGGATATTTCACACACAATGTTAACAATATGAAGGAAGAAAGGAGTACAAATATGAGTCCCAAACCGATCCTATTGTTTATACTGTATTTGGAAAGTTGCTATATTCTTTTGCCTACGTCCTTACTTACTTTTGGGATATATATTGTGGGGCTCATATTAAAGAAAAACAAAAAAGAAATGAAGAAAAATGGTACTCCCTCCGTTCCAATTTATGTGAACCTGTGTGACTTGTCATGTAGTTTAAAAACAATGAATACTTTTGGAATTTGTGGTCCTAAACAATTCAAAAAGGGCCCCGGAATATTTATATGGTTATAAAAGCTTTTCATTAAGGGTAGAATTGTAAGTTTAACTAAAATTGTTTCCAAATTAAGAGAGGGGTCATTCTTTTTAGAACAGATCAAAAAGGAAATATGTTCACATAAACTGGAACGGAGGTAGTATGACAGGTGCTTAACTTTGTTGAAGAAAATGGGAGGTGCCTAACTTTGTTGAAGAAAGAATGGGATAGGTGCCTAACTTTGTTGACAACTTTGTTGAAGAAACTGGGAGGTGCCTAACTTTGTTGAAATATTATAGGACTAAATCAACAGCAAGCCATCTTCTTTGTAGTAGTTGGATGGCATCTCTTACTATATATAGAGGACTCCATTCTTCATTTCAATTACACCATAATAAGAGAGAAGCAATAGAAGTAAGGGAGAGTAATCCACATATTATAGTATGTGAGATAAATAGTGAGTGTGAGTAATATTGTTGTGAGTTGTTTTAAATAAAGAGTGTTATTTCATTCAAAATTGTAGTAGTCTCTTCACACACTAAGTTATAATATTATAGTGGTTATATTGCTTCGCTCAGGTATTGTAGTTTACCCATTAAAAGAGTTGGTATCGTGGTTACTCTCTTGTGTTATTATTATTTTTCATAGATATTATTTCTGGGCGGGATTATTTATTTTCCCAACAACGTGGTATCAGAGCCATGGCAAATAATGTTACGCTGTCTTTTCAGTATCTCCGTCTCACAAAAGATATTTGTGAGAAATGGTGTCTACGTATGAAAGCCATTCTTGGCTCTCAGGATGTGTGGGAAATCGTAGTAAACAAAAATTCCAAATATTCATACAAGAAACCAAGTACTACTTATTTCTTAAAAGTAATGGCATTAACCTGATAATGCATTTGTGTCGTTGAAGCATGTTCTGAAGAAAGATGTTCCACCTTTATTTTCCAGGGGTTGCAGACGCTCATTTTGACTCTCAATCTCCATATTTGTGTTAGTTTTTATACTTGATATTACTCTCAATTCTCTCTGGACAATAGAAGAAGCCTTGTCTGTAGATATTTCACACACAATGTTAACAATAGGAAGGAAGAAAGGAGTACAAAATTAAGTGCGAAACTGATCATATTGTTTATACTGTGTTTGGAAACTAGCTATATTCGTTTGCCTACGTCCTTACTTACTTTTGGGGTATATATTGTGGGTCTCATATTAAAGAAAAACAAAAAAGAAATGAAGAAAAATGGTACGCCCTCCGTTCCAATTTATGTGAACCTGTTTGGTTGGGCACGAAGTTTAAGAAAAAATAAAGACTTTTGAATTTGTGGTCCTAAACAATTCAAAAAGGGTCCCGAGTATTTGTATGGTTATAAAATCTTCTCATTAAGGACAGAATTGTAAGTTTAACCAAAATTGTTTCCAAATTAAGAAAGGGGTAATTCTTTATGGAAACTAGCTATATTCTTTTGCCTACGTCCTTACTTACTTTTGGGGTATATATTGTAGGGCTCATATTAAATAAAAACAAAAAATAAATGAAGAAAAATGGTACTCCCTCCGTTCCAATTTATGTGAAGCTATTTGACTAGGCACAGAGTTTAAGAAATAATGAAGACTTTTGAAAGTTGTGGTCCTAAACAATTCTAAAAAGGCCCAGGAGTATTTGTGTGGTTATAAAAGCTTCTCATTAAGGGTAGAATTGTAAGTTTAACCAAAATTGTTTCCAAATTAAGAAATGGGTCATTCTCTTTGGAACGGATCAAAAAGGAAATAGGTTCACATAAACTGGAACGGAGGTAGTATGAGAGGTGCCTAACTTTGTTGAAGCAAATGGGAGGTGCCTAACTTTGTTGAAGAAAAAATAGGATAGGTGCCTAACTTTGTTGACAACTTTGTTGGAGAAAATGAGAGGTGACTAACTTTGTTGAAATATTATAGGATTAAATCATCAGCTAGCCATCTTCTTTGTAGTAGTTGGATGGCATCTCTTACTATACATAGAGGTCTCCATTCTTCTTTTTAATTACACCAAAATAAGAGAGAAGCAATATAAGTTAGAGAGAATAATCCACATATTGTAGTTTGTGAGATAAATAGTGAGTGTGAGTAATATTGTTGTGAGTTGTTTTAAATAACGAGTGCTATTTCATTCAAAATTGTAGTAGTCTCTTGACACTACTAAGTTATAATATTATAGTGGTTATATTGCTCCGCTCGGGTATTGTATTTTACCCATTAAAAGAGTTGGTGTCGTTGTTACTCTCTTGTGTTATTATTATTTTCTATTGATATTAATCCTGGGCGAGATTATTATTTTTTCCAACAACGTGGTATCAGAGCCATGGCAAATAATGGTACGCTATCTTTTCGGTACCCCCGTCTCACAAAAGATATTTATGAGAAATTGTGTCTACGTATAAAAGCCATTCTTGGATCTCAGGATGTGTGGGAAATCGTAGTAAATAAAAATTCCAAATATTCATATAAGAAACCAAGTACTACTTATTTCTTAAAAATAATGGCATTAACCTGATAATGCATTTGTGTCGTTGAAGCATGTTCTGAAGAAAAATGTTCCACCTTTAGTCTCCAGACGTTGCAGACGCTCATTTTGACTCTTAATCTCCGTATTTGTGTTAGTTTTTATACTTGATATTACTCTCAATTCTCTCTGGACAATAGAAGAAGTCTTGTCTGTAGTTATTTCACATACAATGTTAACAATAGGAGGAAGGAAGGAGTACAAATTTGAGTGCCAAACCGATCCTATTGTTTATATTGTGTTTGGAAACTAGCTATATTCTTTTGCCTACGTCCTTACTTACTTTTGGGGTATATATTGTAGGGCTCATATTAAATAAAAACAAAAAATAAATGAAGAAAAATGGTACTCCCTCCGTTCCAATTTATGTGAAGCTATTTGACTAGGCACAGAGTTTAAGAAATAATGAAGACTTTTGAAAGTTGTGGTCCTAAACAATTCTAAAAAGGCCCAGGAGTATTTGTGTGGTTATAAAAGCTTCTCATTAAGGGTAGAATTGTAAGTTTAACCAAAATTGTTTCCAAATTAAGAAATGGGTCATTCTCTTTGGAACGGATCAAAAAGGAAATAGGTTCACATAAACTGGAACGGAGGTAGTATGAGAGGTGCCTAACTTTGTTGAAGCAAATGAGAGGTGCCTAACTTTGTTGAAGAAAAAATGGGATAGGTGCCTAACTTTGTTGACAACGTTGTTGGAGAAAATGAGAGGTGACTAACTTTGTTGAAATATTATAGGATTAAATCATCAGCTAGCCATCTTCTTTGTAGTAGTTGGATGGCATCTCTTACTATACATAGAGGTCTCCATTCTTCTTTTTAATTACACCAAAATAAGAGAGAAGCAATATAAGTTAGAGAGAATAATCCACATATTGTAGTTTGTGAGATAAATAGTGAGTGTGAGTAATATTGTTGTGAGTTGTTTTAAATAACGAGTGCTATTTCATTCAAAATTGTAGTAGTCTCTTGACACTACTAAGTTATAATATTATAGTGGTTATATTGCTCCGCTCGGGTATTGTATTTTACCCATTAAAAGAGTTGGTGTCGTTGTTACTCTCTTGTGTTATTATTATTTTCTATTGATATTAATCCTGGGCGAGATTATTATTTTTTCCAACAACGTGGTATCAGAGCCATGGCAAATAATGGTACGCTATCTTTTCGGTACCCCCGTCTCACAAAAGATATTTATGAGAAATTGTGTCTACGTATAAAAGCCATTCTTGGATCTCAGGATGTGTGGGAAATCGTAGTAAATAAAAATTCCAAATATTCATATAAGAAACCAAGTACTACTTATTTCTTAAAAATAATGGCATTAACCTGATAATGCATTTGTGTCGTTGAAGCATGTTCTGAAGAAAAATGTTCCACCTTTAGTCTCCAGACGTTGCAGACGCTCATTTTGACTCTTAATCTCCGTATTTGTGTTAGTTTTTATACTTGATATTACTCTCAATTCTCTCTGGACAATAGAAGAAGTCTTGTCTGTAGTTATTTCACATACAATGTTAACAATAGGAGGAAGGAAGGAGTACAAATTTGAGTGCCAAACCGATCCTATTGTTTATATTGTGTTTGGAAACTAGCTATATTCTTTTGCCTACGTCCTTACTTACTTTTGGGGTATATATTGTAGGGCTCATATTAAAGAAAAACAAAAAATAAATGAAGAAAAATGGTACTCCCTCCGTTCCAATTTATGTGAAGCTATTTGACTAGGCACAGAGTTTAAGAAAAAATGAAGACTTTTGAAAGTTGTGGTCCTAAACAATTCTAAAAAGGCCCAGGAGTATTTGTGTGGTTATA
This sequence comes from Nicotiana otophora, assembly GCA_000715115.1. Taxonomy (NCBI): domain Eukaryota; kingdom Viridiplantae; phylum Streptophyta; class Magnoliopsida; order Solanales; family Solanaceae; genus Nicotiana; species Nicotiana otophora. The sequence goes on along the minus strand of AWOL01S0021744.1, from coordinate 16,932 downwards.
AAAGCTTCTCATTAAGGGTAGAATTGTAAGTTTAACCAAAATTGTTTCCAAATTAAGAAATGGGTCATTCTCTTTGGAACGGATCAAAAAGGAAATAGGTTCACATAAACTGGAACGGAGGTAGTATGAGAGGTGCCTAACTTTGTTGAAGCAAATG
>AWOL01S0021743.1:8890-26335 GCA_000715115.1 Nicotiana otophora | reverse complement strand
CATGTTCGTTAGGATCGGTCGTACCGTTATATTTGGGAATTTCGGGCATACGGAATTTTTTGGGGATTGGCTTCGGTGCCGCACTTGACGGAAAAGGCTTTTATATGAATTTTTTCGAATCAAGCCTCTTTATCATTGGTGGAGCCTCCGGGATTTGATCGACCCTGGCATTGTACGTTTCCACCCTCTTGTCGTTGGCTTCGACTCGTTTTGTGAGTTCCTCGAGTAATTTAGTAATTCCGGGAGTAGTCCCCGATTTTTGCTCGTTAGATTTCACTATAGTGGGCTCTGTTCTGGGGGTGACTTCTCGAAGTGGATTGGAATCCGGCCTGCTTTGTGCGCGAGTTTGGCTCTGTAGCTGAGTTATCGCTACTTGTTGGGCTTGTAGCATCTCGAAGATCATACGTAAGCTGGCCCCGATTTCTCCCGCGTTTTGGATGTCTCGGGCTACGGATCGAGTACCGCCCTGAATGCTTCTTTCCGATTCGGAACGCTGGTTCGCCTCCAAAGCTATTTGTGAATTGACATCCAATGATATTCCGGCTCGAATTTCGGGTACTTCGATTCGAGCCTCGGGTGCCAAGCTATCATTAATTAGCCTTCCGGCCCCGGGTGCAAAGTTGTTGGTTTCATCTTGAAGGTCGGCTTCGTAATGGATCGGTGAAGCCATTTGATTGGTGGTTATTCGCAGCTGATCCGAAATTCAAGATGTTTTCGGAAATAAGTGCAAAGCACAATGGCGTGTTTTTTCAGATTTGTATCAAATGACCACTGTTATCCTCGGCCACACGGTGGGCGCCAAACTATTTACTCGAAAAATGGATAGAGTTGAATTTATACGTAGTTACGAGGATATGTGGCGTAACTTAACACAAAATGCAAGGATAAATAAAAAGTATAAATATAGATTGGGGAGAATGCTAAAATAGATAAAGTTATCGGAACAATGAATCTCAGGATTCAATATATAGATCCAATTTAAGAAATCTGAAAGAACGGTTCTTTTTCTGTAGAAGAATATAGTCTTTTTATTACAATGTAAGCCTTGGAAAAACTTGTCCTACAAAAATAGTAACCAAGCCCTTTTATAGTGGAAGGATTTAACTCTAGCATAATAAAATAAACATTCAGTGGGTGATAAATCAGTTTTTTCATAATATCTGCCAAGATTCTCTCTAGTGGAATTGCAACGGCTTTTGTCTGTGAGCTCGATCTTGCTTAGAACTCTCGATTTTGGTTTGAGCTTGATTTCGGCTCGAACTCATGATCTTGGTTCGGGCCCGATCCTGGCTCGAGCCCTCGAATTGATTCGAGGTAAATGTCGGTTGGTTTCTGGATTGTCAGCATGATAGATTTTGATTCGAGCTCGGTAATGATGTCGAATTTGACACAGATCGACCTCCCCAGGTTCGAGGATAGTTTGCTCCACCTTCGGGATCTTACTTTGATAAATCATCATTTGAACTCGATCGGACGTGCTAAGGACGAAACCTATTTCGACCGTATACAACGGGCATTCACATTCTCGTCTTTTATTTTTCTTTGGCTTTGGTCAAAGCCTAGTTATTTCGGGCCCAGTCCGAGGGTCATTCCAAGGGTCATGGCCTCAATAACTCGGGGGTTATTTTCCATCGGCCTCGTTTGGAAGCTTAGCTTTTTCTGTACAAGCATCAGTCAATATCCAGTACAAGGAAAAGAGATTAGCAAAACAGTAACAGCGTTAACCAACTTAAGAACCGATGCGGGTATTTTGAACCAGTAGTTATAAATGTCCTAACAGAGACGAAAAAACAATTGAGTAACTTTCCAAACATTAGAGGCGACATAGAAGAGTGGAGCGAGATTCCAACATCAAAGGGACCCAAGTGAGCCAATTAGATAGCTAGCGTTCAGCATCATCGGCCAATCATCGGCCAAATTTCAAGCAGAATAACCTTAACATAATGTTAACCAAATAAACCATATAAGAAAACGAGGGAAACAGAGACGAGAAGAAGTTCGCCGGAGCGACGAAATTCCGGCCAAGTTCTAAGTTGCCAGATAGTCAAACTTTCTGATTTTTCCTTTCGTATACCTGAAAATCAATCCAAACAACCTTGAATAATCATAGCATTAAGCTCACATAGGATGTAGTAATAACAAACTAAAATCGAAAGCTACTGTCCAGCATCTTTGTCATAACAACGACAAGCATCGGAACAGTGATGAACGGAGGCGACTGATCAGGGTCGCCGGAAGTTTATTCCGGCCAGATCTGAAATTTTCTGGCCAAAGTTTGGCCATGGAAATGGAGCAGCGGCAGCGTCCAAATGAGAACGAAGAAGAGAGAGCAAAGGGGGAAGGTGGAGCGTCAGTGGTAGGGTCGTTTGCCACCCGGCCGGTGATGAAATCCGGCGGCGACAGTGGTGCCGGAAATCGCCCCAAAGGGGGAGCCGGCTGTTCTCTCAAAGTGTGAATGAGCGAATGAGAGATGGTTAGGAGTCTATTTAGGGTTTTGTAACTTAAAATCTGACGATGGTAGTGTATTGTGTGTGTGTTCTTTCTCCTATATAAGAAGCGCCTAAGAACAGCTGAAACAGACAGCACTTCGCTGACATGCCTGCTTCAGCTAAAATACATTTGACACTATTTTTCTATATAATTACGTTGAATGCCATCGTACAGTTTTGTAAATAAAGGGAACTTGTGACGTATTTTCAAAGCCCAATTGTGAGGCCATGTCTGCTTTAATCAACCCCCTCTTTTGTAACTTATTACATCAATTGCCATAACATATTTTAGTGAATAAGTGAAACTTTTAGGCTTTTTGAAGGCCCTAGATACAGGTTGCCCTGTGAAATTACATTTGCTGCTTTAGTTTAAAGTTCTATATTGATTATGGTGGGACCATATGGCTCTACTTATTACTCATTCTACTGACACTGATGATACCATATTACAAACACTTATTTTTGAGTTCTTACAAGTTGTATTTTATAGTTTCATTTTATGTAACTTTTGAATATGTATGTACTTTCATAATATCATTTATTTGTTATTATATTTTTGGTCAATCATTATTTGGGGAAGAGAGGAGCTTTGTATTTTACTTACATTGCAAGATGTATTACAAGATAGTTCTAAAAATAAAAAATAGAATATCAAATAAAAATGGTAGAGAAAACTAAGGCTAATAATAGTTTTAAAAATCTTAAATAATGCAATAATTTACAATGCTAAATGTAAAGTAAAAGTTCTATATTTTTCTAAATATATAATGTTTAAAAGTTTGTAAGCAATTTTTTGTTTTAATATTTTTTGAAGTGTGTAAATATTTTTTCTTTTAATTTCTTATTTGATTTAAAAATAGGAACAAGGAGAATATTAACTATTATAACCAAGTCACTAAAAATATTCTACACCATAAATTAATTACATAAAGCTAATCCTTAAATGTTACTTAGAGTATCCTCGTGAAGTACCAACATGTATTACTGGATTCTATGTTTCTACAAGCAAGGATATGAGATTACAACAACAACAGATTCAGTTTAATTTCAAAAATGGGATCTGCAAGGATAGTGTGTACACGGATTGAAAATGATAAATTCGCTGAATTTTTGCATAACTAGAAGGAATTTTGGTCCCTTCGGGGAAGAACTAGGGACACATTTTACATCAACAACAGCAGATAATAAAGTGATGGGATTTCATGGGAGGAGTGGAATGTATTTGGCTGCAATTGAAGTGTATCTAAAATAATGGCTGGGCAATCAGAGAACCTACAAGCATTCTCTTATGAAGATATTCCATTAGACACTAAATGGAAGTTAGTGCAATAAAAGTTACTAACTTTAATTTTAAAAACTCTTTATATGAATATCATACCGTATTTGTTTTTAATCAAAGACACTACGTGTTGGCGGGGGTCTAGGCTGACTTAATCTGTTGAATATTGTACCATATGTTTAGTAAAATTCTTATATAATATTTTGTGAAATAGTTAATATAAGTGACTATTTTCTGTTATAAAAATAAATTTAACATCTCGCGAACAACAAGGAAAAACACAAGACATGCAATATAGTGCTTGGTCCAGTTTTCATACTTTCTATCAAAAGTGGCAGAATTATTTTGTATAATTTTTTGACAAAGGGGGTTTAGTTGCACTCCTGGTTCTGTCCCTGTCTATCAATGCCTTATCCAGGTAAATTTTGCACACTATTTATATTTTTTCGATTCCACTTTACTCAAGCGAATTCCCCATTTAGCTTGTTTGACATGCTGGACAAACTTCCCAGAGTAAATAAGTTGGACATTGTCTTTACAGATGATGGAGCGCTAAGAAGTTAAAAATAGTACGGGCTGGTCAGTTTTCGGACTGGTAATTGAAAAATAACTAGCGTTTGCAAAGTCATTGAAAAATAGCCACTATTTTGCTGCAATACGAACCGGTCCAGCATAATATACTAGAGATTGGTGTACTTGTGTATGAACTTCCAGCATATTATGCTGAAACTCCAACACGCGGAAAGTTCCAGTATAATATACTGGAGATTGGAGCACCTGTGTATGAACTTCCAGCATATTATGCTGAAACTCCAACACGCGGAAAGTTCCAGTATAATATACTGGAGATTGGAGCACCTGTGTATGAACTTCCAGCATATTATGCTGAAACTCCAACACGCGGAAAGTTCCAGTATAATATACTGGAGATTGGAGCACCTGTGTATGAACTTCCAGCATATTATGCTGAAACTCCAACACGCGGAAAGTTCCAGTATAATATACTGGAGATTGGAGCACCTGTGTATGAACTTCCAGCATATTATGCTGAAACTCCAACACGCGGAAAGTTCCAGTATAATATACTGGAGATTGGAGCACCTGTGTATGAACTTTCAGCATATTATGCTGGACTGGTATATTATACTTGAATTTCAGTATATTATGTTGGGATATTTTTCGGATTTTAAACAGTGTTTTCGTTCAGATTTATCTTTACATAAAAAGTGATTAGATTTCGATTACTTTTGAAACTGTGACTATTTTTCAATTACCACTTGTAAATATGACTATTTTTGAATTTCTCTCTAAAATTTTGAGAGTGGAATATGTCGTGATGTTGTTGCATATCCGGTACTTGACAAAAGCAATGAAACAAAATTTTACACTATGATGCACACAACATTTAGCTTTGTTCACTTTGCCCGGGCTATCTCTACTAGTGTGTTTATGTAGTGTGTATAAAATGAAATATGTGGTCTTTGTTTTTTTAGAAAAAAATATTGAAATGTAAAAGAAAACACGTGGTTAATATGTGGTAAAAAATAGAAGATGTAAAGTCACATCCGTATCACATCAATGTCATTGTCATGCCATATCAATGTCTAATCATATCAAATGTCTCGTCATATCGTGTGTTTACGGGACATTAATTTGATTGAATTGGATCCATATTTTAAAAATAAATTCTATTAACTTCCGTGTAATTAATAGATTATGCCATATAAGAAAAATATTTATTTAATCGAGAAATCTTGTAATATTTATTTAAAATTGTGACTACTACAATTGTGTCGTAGTAATTATTATTTTATTTTTTGAAAAGACAATAAATTGATAGAATATCCTAATATTTAAAAAATAGGACAATCATCAATAAATTATTTGAAATTTAAAAAAATGCACAAAAATGGTAGTATTTAACTAATTGCAATAAAATGATAAAAATTTCCATATTTTGTAAACTAAAGAATAATTATCAATAAATTGCATTAAAGCTAAATAATATGCAAAAACTATATTTTTATCATTTTTTGACTAAGAGGCCTATAGAAGTTATTTTTAAATACGGAGGGTCAAAATTGACTATCAACAGCTGCCCTTCTTTGATCGGAGATGATGTAAGAGTCTTCGGGCAAAGAAATTGATACCACACTCAATTTTGACTCGACATGATAGAGTGAGAATGAGGATGTTTTGAAGGTTGTGACCGAACTCTGGTTTCTGAGTTTCCTACATTTCTCGGGTTGTACGAGAATCAGGTCGCGTGTAGTTCTGGAATGCAACTGAGTGCTACCTATGGATTGTAGCCTCATGGGGTGGAAGACTATTGGTCGAGGACGAAACACACTTAGTTTTGACCCGACACGATAGAGTAGGAATGAGGATGTTTTGAAGGTTGTGACCGAACTCTGGTTTCTGAGTTGCATGCATATCTCGTGTTGTAAGAGAATCAGGTCGCGTGTAGTTCTGGAATGCAACTGAGTGCTACTTCTGGATTGTAGCCTCATGGGGTGGAAGACTAATGGTCGAGGACGAAAAGGTCGTGTGATCTTGACATTGCTTCCAAAATTGCCCTAGTGTCGGACTGTGATAACACTGGGATGTGGATGTTGGATGAAGAATGGATTGTTGTGGATGCAGTGTCACGACCCAAAATCCATCCAGTCGTGATGACACATAGCCCAACCCGCTAGGTAAGCCAACTAACAAATATCCAATTTAATAAGATTGATCAAGAGAAGAAATGATAATACAACTGCTTTTATACAATAATTTTCCAAGGACTGGTAGTACAAATCATGAGCTTCTAAGATTTAGATTTTTACAAAATAGAATTGAGATAATTACAACGTCTGTTTGAAATGTAATAAACATAATTCGAATCTAATGCTACCAAGGATAAGTGATAGCCATAACTGGAACGCAAATATATCTTCAAATCCCGCTCCCGCCGTACGCAGCAACATCATCATCCAACATATGTACGCAAGTTGCAGAAGTGTAGTATGAGTACAATCGATCCCATGTACTCAATAAGTAACAAACCTAACCTTAGGTTGAAAGTAGTGATAAGCTGGAACAAAGAGCGGAGTCCCACACAAATAGCCAATAATAGTTCATAACAACATAATGAAAGTGCTAAAAGAAGTAACTCAGAGATATAATGCTCAGTTCGTTCAAAATTTCGAAAAAATAGGCATGCCTTTCAAGTATAATAGTAAAACCTAAATCTTTTACCGAAAGCTCCAAAACATGAGTAAGTTTGTAAAACCGTGATTTTCTTTCAAAAACCTTTCCACGGGTAAATGTTTCATTATCAAATAGCATGAGGAAAGTACATTTATATGCCTATATGTCAATATGTATGAGAAGTCATGAATGACGTGATACCGTACAGCATGAGGAAAATGCATCTCTATACATGTATGACAAGTGCGTATGTCGAATGCAATACAATATAGTGGACAACCATATGCATACTTTCAGAGTATCAGTCCTCCCAGTTACTCAGTCCTCACAGTCACTTAATATTCCTAATCGCTCGGCACTCGCACTCGTACTTACTAAGTACCTACGCCTATTGTGGATGTGCAGACTTCAGAGGGCAATTCCAGCCCAAGCGCTATAATAAGCTAATCATGGCATGAATCAAATAAAAATATTGCGGCGTGCAGCTCGATCCCATAAATATCCTCACAATCAGGCCCTCAGCCTCACTCAGTCATCAATCTCTCCAGTCTCTCGGGCTCACAAGAATCATGATAAGCAGCCGAAATGATGATATAATATATAAATAAATGACAACGGAAACTGAGATATGATATGCAATTAATAGCTGTGACTGAGTGCGTGATTTCAAATTAAGAAAATAGTTCAACATGTAATATGACCTCTGTGGGTCCCAACAGTACCAACATATAGCCTAAGCATGATTCCTAACATGACTTACAACTCAATTTCTCTAATACATGGGGAATATATAGATAACAACAAGATTATTCAACTATGCAATTCCATGAAATTGACTAAATCACAATTCACACGGTGCACGCCCACACGCCCGTCACCTCGTATGCGCGTTACCTCAACATCAATCACATAACACATAATTCAGGGTTTCATGCCCTCAACACCAAGTTTAGAAGTGTTACTTACCTCGAACAAGCCAAATCCAATACTGAGCAAGCCAAACGATGCTCCAAAAATAACATCTCGTGCGTACCGACCCCGAACAGCTTGAAACTAGCCAAAAGCAACTCAAATACATCAAATAATGCCAAGGGAAACAAACTCAATCGATAAAGGTCGAATCTTTAATCAAAATCCTGAATTTGACCAAAAAGTCAAACCCGGACCCGCACCTCAGAACCCGACAAAATGCACAAAATTCGATAACTCATTCAATTACGAGTCCAACCATACTAGTTTCACCCAAATCCTACTCCGAATCGATATTCAAAACTCAAAAAAACTCACTATATGAAACTTTAGGCTAAAACCCCTAATTTCTCTTTACAATTCATAATCCAAATGCCAAAATCGAAGATACATTCATGAAATTTAATCAAAAGCGACTAGAGAACACTTATACCAATCCATATGGTGAACAATTGCTTCAATAATCGCCCAATTCTGAAGTCTATAGCTTAATATGTGATAAAAATAGCCAACCCTCGAACTTAAATCATTCTGCCCAGTGTTTCCGCATTTGCAGACAGTAGGTCGCACCTGCGACCTTCGCTTCTACGAAACAAGATCGCGCATGTGCGAGTCAGCCTTGGCCAGCAGTGGCCATTTCTGCGATGTCCAAGGTCGCTTCTGCGATCGCGTTTCTGCGCATGTCGAACTGCTTCTGTGAAGCCTCCCCAGCCAGTCTTCCCCAGGTCGCTTCTGCGACAAATTTCAAGCTTCCGCAAGCATGCACCTGCGGTCCCTCATGCGCAAGTGCGAAGGCACCAGCAACCACAAAATCCAGCAACTTCAACAAGGCTCCAAACTATACGAACCCCGTCTGAGCTACTCGGGACCTCATCCGAATATACCAATAAGTCCCGCAACATAACACGAACCTACTCAAGTCCTCAAATCACACATAACAACATCAAAACGACGAATCGCACCTCAATTCGAACTCAAATGAACTTTGAACTTTTAACTTCCAAAACTTGCGCTGAAACATACTAAATCAACCACGAATGAACTCAAATTTTGCACACAAGTCCCAAATGACATAACGAAGCTATTTCAATTCCCTGAACCTCAATCCAAATCTGATATCCTCAAAGTCAACTCTCGATTAAACTTATGAACTTTTCAATCCTTCAAATTTCTAACGTTTGCCAATTAGCGCCGAAACCTTGTAGAAATATCCAAATGCAAATTCGAGCATACGCGTGAGTCCAAATTTATCAACCGAACCTAACGAAACCATCGAAACTCTAATCCGAGGTCAAATACTAAAAAAATCAAACTTGGTCAACTCTTTCAACTTAAAGCTTCAATTATGAAGTTCATTCCTCCAAATCAATTTTGAATAACCTGAAAATCAAAACCGATAATTCACACAAGTCATAATACATCATACAGAGCTATTCATGCCCCAAACTATCGAGCGAAGTGCAAATTCTCAAAACAATCGGTCGGGTCATTACATGCGATCGGGCTCTATGTTGAGTTTTCTTACATATCTCGGATGTAACGAGAATCAGGCCGATTGTAGTTCGAGAACCGATGGATGATTTTATTTTTGATTTTGAAAGTCTCCCTAGCTTCAAGCTATAATGGCACTGGGTGTTATTCTGACTATGAGGGTTTGGATTGCCTACACACCCCATGTCAGTGGGACGTAAGATGATACTTGGGACATGTTGCCGATTGTTGTTGGAAAGTTCGATGTCCGTCCTTAAAATCTGCCCCAGTTTATTTGCTAGAAGATAATTCCACGCTGTGTCGCCTCTTTGATCATTAGAGTTGACGAGGTGTGGACTATACTTTCGTTTGATTTGAGAAAGATGGATATGTGATTCTTTGAACAAAATAGGTCCCAGGTTGAAACTCTAATTCGAAAGAGATTCGGGCTAGATACCGATCCGAAGTGATCGGAGCATTTTAGATTATTAAAGGAAATCTGGATTGTGTACCAGTCCGAAGTGATATCGGAGCATCTAAATGTAAAACCGGCTGTAGTTACGGTTCCGAGGCGATATCGGAGCATTTAAATCTAAAATACCTGTATTTGAAGATGGGCACCTGTAAAATTGTACTTGAAATGAAATGCCCATTGTTCAGGAGGGCGCCTGAAAAATTTGACTTTGAAATGAAATGCCCATTGTTCAGGAGGGCGCCTGAAAAATTTGACTTTGAAATGAAATGCCCATTGTTTAGGAGGGCGCCTGGAAAAGCAAGAAGTTATTTTTTTTTGTGTAGGAAAAAGATAAAAGGGGTTCTGTTATTAATGATTTAAGTAGGAAATGGATACAAAATGCTAGAATTTATGAAATGATATGGCCGGTTTTGGCTTAGACTGCCTATATATCCTAATGGAATCAGGCCAAAACGTAGTTCGATTGCAAAAGATGACTGAATCTGATATGGATTGCCTATGTATTTCTACCAAAGGAAATCAAGTCGCGACGTAGTTCCAAATATATATAAATAATTTTGATGATTTTTATTATAAGAGTGAGACCGAACCCTACGTGGGTTACCTATGTATCCCCCGTGGGAAGTCAGGTGGGGCGTAGTTCTGTTAAGGCAAACCCTATTGTCAACAAAACTTGACTCTTTTGTTTTTTGTATTTTTCGCTGTTTTTGTAGATTTTTGTAGAGAATATTTAAAGATTTGAAGAGTAGAGAAAGATTGTGACTTATTGATCAATCATCATCTCTTTTTTTTACTTGACTTTGGTCGGTGCCAACAATTAGTTTTGTGTATAAGAATTTTCACCATATACTTTCCATCAAACCGAGATCATCTTATGGGTAATTCTTATAGCTTCGAGCGATACCTCATGTATACCTAAGTTCTACAAGATTTGTTCATCTTGCTTCAATCAAAGGCTTCGAATTCTGCCTAGCCTCATGCTTCAAGTGCCTCACTATAAGGAAAAGTCCTAATTTTCACACAGATATGAAGTATTTTTTTTTTTTTGTATTTTGACTTTTAGGACATTTTGAGAAGTACACTCACACTCAGAAAGATGTTCAATGCATGCAATTGAGAACCATATGCTTGACCTTTATGTGAGTATCCACTAATGTGAGAACACTTGGAATAAGATCATGCAGGCCTTTATCATTGGCTTGTAATGTAGGATTAGGGTCGGGTAGGATATTCATTTGGGATAAAGGGTGGTTAATTCCTCCTTGAGCGTTACACTGTATCTGTGTCTTCGGCTTTCAAACCATGCTTCGTCTCTCGATCTTATTCAGCTCGATATCTCTTTTCTTTTGTTTTTGACTTCTTATTGAACTTGTAGAAGATTCTTCTTCCCTTTTGTTTTGAAGTTTCTCCTGCTTTGAAGAAGTTTTTTCTTCTTTTGTTGGAGTTCCTCCTCTTTGAATTTGTGGAGTTTTCCCCTTTTTCTCCTTTTTTTTAATTTTCCTTCGAATTTGTGGAAGAAAAGGCTAAGATATGGTTGTTCAAAGAAAAGGATTAAGGCTCAAAGGGAGGGGGGGGGGGGGGGGAATGATAGGGATTGATGTCATTTGGTAGGCTAGAAAAGTTCAAACAGGTCAAAGAAGGCCTACGATCCTTTCCCAAACCAAGTGTTACTCAGGATTTCGCCTCAACAGATATTCGGGCCAAGTTCTAGATCTACAGTGCAATGCAATGAATTTTAATCTAGGCTCACCATACAATGCACATGAAACGATGAAGTCGGCTTTGTTCTTACCTTAACTATAAGCACGCGATCTTTCAAACATCACTAAGGTATAATTGAGAGGTACCACAAGAGTTTATGATTTACCCGAAACTGATCCTCTCTATCATACCACTTAAATACTTGTTCTTTCTCATGCACATTCCTAACTATGTTGGTAGCAAGCAAGTCAATATTTGATGATTTTTCCTTTCTTTTTTATTTTTATTTTTTATTTTTGATAAATAGGACCAAAGTCAAAAGAAAGTTTCCCCTCTTATCTTTTTGATTTTTAATAAATGGGACCAAACTTGAGGAAGGGTGCCCTTTTGTTTTTTGATTTTTGGATTTTGACTTAACAACAATTTTTGTTTTTCTCTCTCTCTTTTTTGAATTAATCAATTTTTTTTTTGTGATTTTTGAAAAAATGAGACGGAACTCGAAGGTTGCCTACGTATCTCGTTGAAATGAGAATCAGGTCAAGCGTAGTTCAGGAAGGGTGGAAGAAAAATATTTTTTAGATTTTCATTTCGTCATTTTTTTAAAATTTTGACTTAATCAATTTTTTGTGGTTTTTGATAAAGAGAATTAAATGTAAAACGGGCTTTGTGGTTACCGTTTCGAAGCGCTATCGGAGCATTGAATGTTAGACGGGCTTTGTTACTGTTCCGATGCGATATCAGAGAATTAAATGTCAGACGAGGCTGGGTACCATTCCATTTAGGAGCGCTGACATGGAAATAAAATCTATGCACGATGGGAGTAACAAGAATTGAAAATCTTCGCACGATGGGAGTGGCTAAAAAATGTAAAATCTCCACGCGATGGGAGAGACAAGAATTGAAAATCTTCGCACGATGGGAGTATTTTTTATTTTTTGAAAGATGAGATCAAACCCAAGATGGGTCCTTGATTGATTTTTGTTTTGACTTTTTGAAAAATGTGATCGAACCCAGGAAGGGTCCTTGGTTGATTTTTTTGAAAAATATGACCGAACCCGGGAAGGGTCCTTGATTGATGATTGATTTTTTTTTTTGAAATATGTGATTGAACCCGGGAAGGGTTCTTGATTTATGATTGATTTGTTTTTGAAAAATATGACCGAACCCGAAGGTTTCCTACGTATCTCATCGAAACGAGAATCAGGTCAGGCATTGTAACGACCCGACCGGTCATTTTGAGCTCTAGTGTATCGTTTGACGGTTTGAGGCCTTGAGTAGCTTCACTTCAAGTATTATGACTTGTACATAGGGGTGGCAAACGGTCGGGTCGGATCAGATATGAGCGGGTCGAAACAGATAATTCAAAAAACAGATAAATTATCTGACCAGACCCGACCCGTATTTGAGACGGATAGAAAATGGGTTATCCGGCGGATAATATGGATATCCATATTATCCATAAATTCTTGAATATGATCACTTATGGGAAAATTCCTAGTCTTCCAAACTTGAGGAACCCCAATTTGAGGCTTTACAAATGTAAAAGTTAAACACATTGGTTATCCATTTGGTTAACCATTTTCTAAGTGGATAATATGGTTCTTATCCATATTCGACTCATTTTTAAAAAGTTCATTATCCAACCCATTTTTTAATGGATGATATGGGTATTTGTTTAAACCATTTTGCCACCTCTACTTGTACGTGTGGTCGGAATTGAATTTCGGAAAATTCGGAGTTGATTTGGAAAGAAAATTCTAATTTCGGAAGCTTTAAGTTGGAAGAATTGGCTAAGGTTTGACTTTTGAGTAAAAGACCTTGGAATCGGGATTTGAAAGTTCCAATAGGTTCGTATGATAATATTGGACAAGGGCGTATATTCAGGTTGAGTATCGGGTGGTCCGAAAGTATTTCGGCACTTATTATAGAAAGTTGGCATTTTTGGAAGTTTTAGAATTTTATGAGTTTGATTTGAAGCGGATTTTGATGTTATCGATGTCCTTTTGGGATTCCGAGCCTTGGAATAGGTTTTTATTGTGATTTATGACTTGTGCGCAAAGTTTGGCATCATTCCGAAAAGTTTAAGTGTGATTCAGACACGTTCGTCGATGTTTAAAAGTTTAAAGGAAGGTTTCGATCATTCATTCAAATTTTGGATGTTGATTGGTGTGATTTGAGACCCCGAGTAGGTTTGTGTTATGTTTTGGGACTGGTTAGTGCATTTGGTTGGGGCCCCGGGGGGCCTCGGGTTTGAAACGGAATGAAAACAGATTGAACTTGGAATTTGAGGACCTGCTTATGCTGCTGAAATCTGGTGCCATCACACCTGCGGAGGGAGTGGTGGCATTTGTGGGGACTTTACGGTGAGCTGCATTCCATGTTACGATCCACAGTATACAAAGTCTCCATCAGACTTATTTATATTCTCCTGTCTGACTTTTAATCTAGATAGATGTTGTATTTTATTATATTTCCTAGTTAATGCTCATGCACTTGTGACACCGGGTTTTTGGGCTGTCAGCTGATTTTTCGTTATTGTAGTTCACGTAGTTATTATAATTTTACCCTGTAAATTCTATTTTATACGATTTAATTAATGGAGATTTTGATTTCGAAAGTATTAAAAATGAGTAATTAAGTTGATCAATCACTGTTGGTTTGCCTGACGGTGGCGTTAGGCGCCATCATGACCTTTAGAGGAATTTGGGTCATGACAACTTGGTATTAGATCGTTAGGTTTACTTAGGTCTCACGAGTCATGATCAAGTCTAGTAGAGTCTTGCGGATTGGTAAGGAGACGTCTATACTTATCTTCGAGAGGCTACATCGTTGTTAAAAGCAATTCCCTTCTTGATTCCTCATCGTGCGATTTGGTTCTTTTGAGGCTTATGGTTTTATTTCCTTCCTACTCAATCTTATGCGATGTGAAGCGTTTGTTATCACTTGAGCATCAAAGCATTGTAGTGGTATTGCAGATGTGGTGCAGGATGTTTTTCCCTGCGTACTCGAGCGAGTTATTATCATCGTTTTGTGGAAGGGGGTTATGTCATTCCATGCCATGTATTAGTATTGCCTATGGTTTTGAGGCTACAGATTGCTATGATGTTCATGCATTGTTATCGCGCAGTGTTGGTGTAATGGTAGGGTGCTAGTTTATGTGTTGAGGCAGTGAATGACTTGAAGGGAGGATTTCTTAGTGCACGATTTAGGGGTTCAGCGTTTAATTCCAGCAGAGGAAAGGCAATCAGACTATAAATGTCCATGTTTGGTTGATGAAGTAACGAGACTTGATATTTTTAAGCATGGTGGGATTCTTCTTTGTGATGTGGTGTCATCGTTCTTGTTCGAACGTATTAGGGTTCCCCGGTGTTATGGTCTTCTTTGATTTTGCTTTCGGGGTAGGGTGTTGTGAAATGGTGCCTGAGGAGCGGTTGTCAGATATAGTGGTGTGTAGCGGTTCAGAATCGAATTAGTATTTCTAATATTGATGGCTCAAGAAAGATGATCTTCGAAGAGGCTTAGAGTTGGTAATAATTTATTGGTTCAGGTGCTATAGAGATGGATTTTGATTTGATGCAACATTTGGGCAGCGAAGTTTGAGGAAGGACATGATGGGAGGTGTCTCGCGGTGGTAGGATTACTAGCAGGTCAAGTATGAAAAGTAGAGATAGAGAAGTTGATTAAAGGAGGTGGTTTAACCGAAGTGAGAGTGGCAGAGTAGCATATGGATTATGTGGTAAGATAACCACATGCCTTGAGTAAAGTTTAGAGCGATTTGGGAATCATGGTGGATAATGACTAAGCCTATGCATTTCATTTAGGATGGTAGCTGCTGGACGAAGGAAGCTTGATTATGGTAGAGAGGGGGTTTGCTGGAAATGAAGAGGTGTGAAACGTGACTTCGAGTTTGGGATGTATTGTCGGACTTTCGGTTGATGTCAATGGGGAATGAATAGACTTGTACAACTGATGGGAGCACGGACTCATAAGGGTTTACTGATTTCGTGATAGTTATACCCGGTGCAACATCGTTGGGAGATGTCGGTATGGAATTCCAAAGGTGGGCTATCTCCTATGGACAGGTCATCGATTGTGTGATTTTGATGAAGTTTCTATGAAGAGTTCTACTTACTACGAAGCGGAAGGTCGAGTGTACGATTATGGCTGATAATTCGGAATATTCATGAAAGTTTTAATATAAAACTACAAGAACTTTTAGCGGGTTGACGGTGCCAGATCATGGTAATTGAGAAGGAGAAATCTTTGTGGGTTCTAGGTTTATATAATTGTAGCTTAAAGCTAAGTAGGGGAGCCCCACCGTCTACGATTGGATCGCGTGGTTGTCTGCTAGTGCGGTTTCTGGTTATCAGTGCATTTGTGGGTTATTATGACTAAGAAAATAAAAATATCAAGGGTAATTCGGGCAAGGAACTTGATGGATGTGTGCTATATTTGGCCTTATCGATTCATGTTCAGGTTTTTGGGAAAACTTAGGGTTTATGCTTCTTGTGGATATAATGTACAAGTAAAAGAATTCAGTCGGTTGCTTCTTTGAGAGGGTGTTCATGTGCTAGCAGAGTGTTGGGGTTTGATTATACTCGGGACCAGGTCAGAGTGGGTGAATCTCAATAGTGGTTCTAATGGATTCAAGGATGTAAGCAGTGTCTCTAAGGATTTTGGGTCCGTTGTATGGTTAAAGATCGAGTCTTTGCAGTGGGTATTGAGACAATATGATCTCATGATTTGGGTCACTCGGGATGAGTGTTGATCGAGTTTCATTATGTGTTTGAATGGAACTATTATTATTTCTAAGGCAGGTCAAGAGAAAATCAGAGGAAGTTGGGTCAGTTGGTAATGATTTGAATCAACGTGATTGAGGCAATGATCAGTTCCTCCGGAGTGTTAGTGTTATACAAGTGATTTGTGGCGGTACATGCGGGATTGATAGCCGCCGTTATTTGATTGATTTGGGGAGGTATTTGATTCTAATGGGCTCGTTATGTGTAGATGGATCCCGGAAGAGATATGGTGGTTTAGACCAGAACTTGAGGTTTGTATTTTTTGCGGTTATGGGAATTCAGTTGCGTGTTGCCATGGTTCTTCTGAAATGTTTTGAGTGAAAGGGATTCTAGCCAATGAAGTGTTCATTCTACTAGTAGTTCAGGGGTTATGAGAAATTCTTGTACTCTCGCGTAGCGGCGCAATAAGTGCAGTGAGCAACATGGGAATTGAAAGTTGAGGATCAAGGTTGCGGTTCGGTGTTGACAAGAATGTCATGAGCTTGAATGAGTAGGGAAGAATTCATGTGCTCTAGAGTAAGCTGTCATTTTCTTTAGTGTCACCTGAGAAAAGTGTCTTGTGTTAGAGGCTTTGTGTATTGAATTGCGGACTCTTGGTTGGCTTTACAGAATTAGTACGGTTGGTGGTGTAGAGGTGCAAACTTTGCTACCTGGTGCGAAAGGTCGTGGGAGAGTATTCCATAGGGAAATCTGTATAAGTGTGACATGTTAGTCACTTGATTGTTAAAGATTGAAACCAAGCACGAAGATTATGGTACTATCGTTAATGTGAGAGTTTATGCCTGGAAGATGCTCTATTCATTTGGTTGTGAACTGTGGGAGTTGTTACGGATTGAGACGGCTTGATTATTCACACATGTGTTGAGGTCCCGTGTAGCTTGTGGTGTTATGTGATCAGGATGGCTCTTGAGATGCATGTCATTTAACGCACCTTAGTTATGCTTGGGTTTTGTGGCGTATTACGCTATCTGTCTCCCCAAATTTGTATTTTTGCACTTGGCGTGCTTGTGGACGACATTCGGTATTCTGTAGGTATAAGCATTATGGCTTGATGGGTATGTCCATATTTAT
>AWOL01S0021741.1:97889-121384 GCA_000715115.1 Nicotiana otophora | reverse complement strand
GCAGACCTTACCCCTACCCTGGGGTAGAGAGGCTGTTTCCAATTGAGCCTCGGCATCCTTCCTTCCAAGAACTCCCCACCTTGCTCTTGGGGTGACTCGAACTCACAACCTCTTGGTTGAAAGTGGAGGGTGCTTACCATCAGAGCAACCCACCTTGTCAACAATCAAAAAAATAGCTTTCCTGATTGGAGTACGAAAAACAAGTTCCATAACTGGCTGATATTATGTGTATGATATATCACAAGAACTAAAAGCAAATTTACCAACAACTAAGGAACTAAAAGTGTTATTAACCTTATGTGTAAAATTATAAAGATAATATAAAAATGGCACTATACTGAACGAAATTCAACGTAGGTATTTTATTTGCAACCTTTTTAGAATCTTTTGTTAGAAAAAATAAAGGCTGAACGAACCTGTCACTAAAGCAACGGGCTAAGATGACACCTCCATGTCAACCTAAATAGCCTCCCATCCGAACACTTAAATTTAAAATAATCAACAAATATATATATATAACCTTATTAGATTTAATCCTAAACCTGATATATTTTTGGGAATGATGCAAATTATTACTACTCATAAATGGTATATTAAATGTACTATTTTAATTGATAATAGGTTTTCCATAACTGATATTACTATGATTAATAGTGGAGCTGATGTTAGCTGTATTCAAGAAGGGTTGGTGCACCGGCCGTGAAAGAGTTAAATACTTCATTTCTCTCCCCAGCCGTGACTATGTCCGGCTAAAAGATTCATATCTATGTTGAATATCTAACTTTTCTTACATATTAACCATGAAAGATCTAGCCTCTATCAAAATATAAAGGAATTTTAATATGGCTTATTGACTTAGTTCCAGAGATGGTGGTACAATCAGATTTAGTACTACTTTTATTGGCTTTGCCTTAGTGGCTCCGTCTAGCAAGCCGTGGACCTAAGCCCGTTAAAGATATTGAAAAGGGCGTCCTCTTTCACGGTTAGAACCGCTAGCCACATGGGCTCAATAAGAGTATGTATTAGATCGAATAATCTTTTCTGACGAATTTAAGGCTAAAGACTGCTCGGTAGTTTTTATCAATTGTTTTGAAGATAATTTATCAAACCATCCATAATCATAAATTATTTTTCCCGCCCAACTCCTCAAGAAGTCTTAATAAAGGAACGTGATTGGAATCAGACTAATACGTCTTATAGTGGTTCCGAAATTTATGAATGGAATCTAGATTGTTTGACTGATAGATAATTGACTATTCTTGTGCATAGAATGCTTATGTATAAAACGGATTTATACAATCAAAAGTTTTTAATAAAAACCGATGCTCAGCCTGTTAAATATATATTTAACAAAGATATTAAACATGATACTTCAAAATTAATATTTGCAAGGTGGCAGACTCAATTAGCCCCTTTTGATTTCGAAATTCAGTATAAAAAGGGAATTAAAAATTCTCTTCCTGATTTCTTATCCCGTGAATACTTAAATTAATCATGAATTTCTATAAAACTTTTCTAGATGCAAAAACGTTAATCACTATTTTGAAAATGGTTAAGTTATATAGAGACTTACAAAGTCTTATAATTGATAAAATTATTGATAACATTGTCGAAGAAGAATTTTCTATTCAAGATTATTCTAAAGAAATTAGAGATGATATGCAAGACTATTATTTATCTGAATAAAATAAATTATTATATTTGCAGCATGGTCCGCCTGTGGGCCAGAGGTAGAGGTAGAGGCAGAGAGGGAAGATCATCCCAGGAAAATCATATTCTCAAGGATCGTCATATGGATCCTCATCTAACTCCCTAGTGATACAAATGGGAAAAAGGAATTTAATTAATGAGAAGATATCTCTCAAAGGCGAATCTTCGTCAATTCCTTCTATTCATCTGGAAGATATTTCGGAGGACAACCCATTATACGATCATCTGCAGGCATATTTAGCTGCTCAAAAGCAAAGTGATACATTTGCTTCAATTGCCAAAGAGGACACTGATGATATAAAGTCCTATAAAAAATTACTTAAAAAGAAATCATATTTCTTTTAAAAAATTCTGAGATACAAAGAAAAGATGAGCCATAGAAGATATTTCAAAGGTATTTGATTAATGGATTATATTATCCGGGTGAGTCATACAAAATCTGTTCTTATTATGAGACTATTCTCACCAATACAGGCAGTGCAAATTTCAGCACTTTTTCGGTTATAGCACGGATGAGAATATTTATAACTTCACAAAAATTATTATTAAACAAATTATATCTGTTGAAGATGGGGGGATTTTCACAATGAAAGAAAGGCATATAAGCCTTCACAAAACTCGTATGAATTTTACATATTGGGATTATATCCAAACCTTTGATAAAGTATTTTATTATAATAATGAGAGACATAAACATACTTGGTTCATAAAGGTATGTGCAATATATTTGCAGGACTCATTCCTAATTGGTTCTTAAATTGGTGGTCATACCAGAGTCCAACAGTCAGAATATTACCTGACCCATTGCTCATGTTATACAAAGAATGGACTAAAGTTTCGCCAGATTTGAATGAGTTATACCACGCAGATCATATATGCTATTTAGAAAACATTGACCAAATATATTTCTTTATAGAGTTCTCTATTTTATGGATTCATAAATGGACTCCAGAGCTGGGATTCACTGAAGAACAAATTTCTTGCTTATATAGGATATTTTATAATAATTTCTCGGATAAATTGATAAAAAAAGATCAGTTATATATTTGTTACAGATCCAGTAACTAGAGATATTAATGCTTTAATTGATATGGAGCAAAGGCATATTGATTCTTTACAATTAGAATTATTTAGTATGAATATATTTGATACTTTAAAATCTGCTAAAATACAGGAAACAATTAAATTGATTTTCGAAATAATTGTTGTTGATATTTGTGTTGATCATCCTAGTGCTTTTTGGAATCGAAAAAAGCATATTGTCAATCTTACATATGAAGATAATTTTTCTGAAAATGATATCCCTACTAAATCTCGTCCTTGTCAAATGAACGCTGAATTGGTAGAGTTCTGCAAAAAAGAAATTGATAAATTTGTTACAAAAGGATTTGATAAAACCTTCAAAATCTCTGTGGTCTTGTACCGCTTTTTATGTTAATAATGCTGCAGAAAACGAATGCGGAGTTCCTAGATTGGTTATAAATTATAAACCTTTGAATAAATATTTAAAGTGGATTAGGTATCCTATCCCCAACAAAAAGGATTTGTTATCAAGATTATATGATGCCAATATATTTTCAAAGTTTGATTTAAAATCTGGTTATTGGCATATTCAAATATTTAAAGAGCATACTTATAGAACTGCTTTTAATGTTCCATTCGGGCAATATAAATGGAATATTATGCCTTTTGGTTTGAAAAATGCCCGTTCTGAATTTCAGAAAATAATGAATTATATTTTTAATCAATATTTAGATTTTATTATCATTTATATTGATGACATATAAATATTTTCTAAAATATTTGAAATGCAGAATGGTTTAGTTATTTCAAAACCAAAAATGAGTTTATTTCAAACAGATGTTCGATTTTTAGGACATAATATTTGTCAAGGAAACATTACTCATATTCAAAGATCGATTGATTTTGCATCAAAAGTTCCTAACGTTATTATTGATATAACTCAATTACAAAGATTTTTGGGAAGTTTAAATTATATATCCCCATTTTATAAAAATGTATCTCGTGATTGGGCCCCTTTATACGACAAGCTAAAAAAGGATTATAAAAAACCTAGGACTGATAGTCATACTACTTTGGTTAAAAATATTAAACCACGTGTTAAGTCTTTACCATTTTAACTCTTGCTAATCCAGTATGACAAAAGCTTATTGAGACAGATACGTCTAATATTGGATATGGTGGGATTTTAAAACAAGTTAATCCCAACAATAATCGTGAATATTTGATAAGATTTCACTCGGAAAAATGGACTGAAGCCCAGAAGAAATATGCTACTGTGGCTCATGAAATGTTGACTATTGTTAAATATGTTTAGAGGACACCCTTTTCAATATCTTTAACGGGCTTAGGTCCACGGCTTGCTAGACGGAGCCACTAAGGCAAAGCCAATAAAAGTAGTACTAAATCTGACTGTACTACCATCTCTGGAACCAAGTCAATAAGGCATATTAAAATTACTTTATATTTTGATAGAGGCTAGATCTTTCATGGTTAATATGCAAGAGAAGTTAGATATTCATCATAGATATGATTCTTTTAGCCGGACATAGTCACGGCTGGGGAGAGAAACGAAGTATTTAAATATCAATAAACTAAAGAAATAAATACCTCTGAAGGATGGGATGCAAGGCCTGAATGAACTGGGGATTTTATTTACCTATAACATACATTCATTTTCTAATCATAGACTTTTACTTGCTATTCAACATATTTCTCCTATTGAACCAGTCTATGGACCAGCTAGAAATCGTGCTGCTTTTTTACATACTATTTCCCTTAATAATGGTGATAAACCAGTAGAAAAGGTTAAAATAGACCCTCGAACAAATATAATTCAGGTTAATCATAATGATTCTGATAAGGATATTCCTTCCGCATCCGAAATGGATTTCAACTCCAATGATGTTTATTGATTCCACACCAAATCGATTTTAGTCCAGGATCACTGGCAAGAAATTATATTCAAAAAGATTTCTTTAGTAATAAATAGAACCAGTTTAAAACTTGGTTTTTTGATTGTTATAATAAAGAAGATTTAAATAATATTTTTCAAGAGTTTTATGAAACTTGTGCTTTACATAATCAAATTATGTATTCCTTGGTTTATAACCACTTATTTACCGCTTTACATAAAGGTTTTAGAAAGATCTTATAAAGATGGGAGTGGAAATATTACCAAAGCCATATACCCACCTCAAGCACCTTTTGTTTTACCTAATAATACAGGTATTACGTTTACTGCATTCCAAAAATTTATTGATGAAGATGTTGTTGCAGTCAGCATGAAAGTCATAAAGCATATCATTTTAGATAAATAATAGTCTTGCATATCATCTCTAATTTCTTCAGAATAGTCATAAAGCTCTATAGAATTCTTGTATATTTCGGTTCTTATGTATCTAATACAAAAGAGTACAATTTAGCTAGATCTGGATGGCCGTGCGGATTATCGCCAGCCAACTCGATCCTGTTAATATGGTATCAAATCCTAGAAACTTTCATGGTAAATATGTGATAGATCTGAAGTATTTGACATATATATGATTTTCAAATGGATCTGGGAGAAACAAGTACTAAAAGTACTAGACTTGAAGAGGTTGATATACCTCAAAACTAATCTAATAATACTCAACAACTCTCCAGAATGGAATAATTGATAATATCTCAGTCAAGCATATTGCTAGAAGAATCTGTTTTCAAGAAGGAGATAAAAATAAAATGATTAATAATTATTTGGAAGAAATGAAAAGAAACTTGCTTCAATCTATTAACTAGTATGAAAAATCTGACACTTAAATGAGGAGTGAAACAAGCAACGATGATATTAGAGAAGATTCCCAGCGTATTCAATCAGAGAAGATATTATCTGACGAAGTCGTAGAAAATACGGTAGATTTCATCCAACAGATGAAAGAATTAGAGAAACGTCGAATATGATCAACAGTGAAGCCGCCGACCCCACTCAACAGTAGATACACTGTTTACACAGTAGAAACAAACAGACATTCATTTTCTAATCATAGACTTTTACCTGCTATTCAACATATTTCTCCTATTGAACCAGTCTATGGACCAGCTAGAAATCGTGCCACTTCTTTACATACTATTTCCACTAATAATGGTGATAAACCAGTAGAAAAGGTTAAAATAGACCCTTGAACAAATATAGTTAAGGTTAATGATAATGATTCTGATAAGGATATTCCTTCCGCATCCGAAATGGATTTCAACCCAATGATGTTTAATGATTCCACACCAAATTGATTTTAGTCCAGGATCACTGGCAAGAAATTATATTCAAGAATATTTCTTTAGTAATAAATGGAACCAGTTTAAAACTTGGTTTTTTGATAGTTATAATAAAGAAGATTTAAATAATATTTCTCAAGGATTTTATTAAACTTGTGCTTTACATAATCAAATTATGTATTTCTTGGTTTATAACCACTTATTTACCGCTTTACATAAAGGTTTTAGAAAGATCTTATAAAGATGGGAGTGGTAATATTACCAAAGCCATATACCCACCTCAAGCACCTTTTGTTTTACCTAATAATACAGGTATTACGTTTACTGTATTCCAAAAATTTATTGATGAAGATCTTGTTGCAGTCAGCATGAAAGTCATAAAGCATATTATTTTATATAAATAATAGTCTTGCATATAATCTCTAATTTCTTCAGAATAGTCATAAAGCTCTATAAAATTCTTGTATATTTCGGTTCTTATGTATCTAATACAAAAAAGTACAATTTAGCTAGATCTGGATGGCCGTGCGGATTACCGCCAGCCAACTCGATCCTGTTAATATGGTATCAACGCCTAGGAACTTTCATGGTAAATATGTGATAGATCTGAAGTATTCGACATAGATACTATTTTCAAATGGATCTGGGAGAAACAAGTACTAAAAGTGTCACGATCCAAAATCTCACCCGTCGTGATGGCGCCTATCTCGATACTAGGCAAGTCGTTAATGTCACTAAACCATAATTTCTTTTACGTTTGAAAATATAATATTTAAATACAATACAAAATCCCCCAAATACAAATACGAACACTCCCCAATAACCCGGTGTCAATGAGTACATAAGCATCTAATATGAATACAAATCTGGAAAAGTACGGTCTACAATAGTCTAAGACCAAAATAAAGTAATACAGAGATTGAGAAGGAGAGACAAGGTCTGCGAAACACGGCAGCTACCTCTGAATCTCCAAAAAATTAGTTGTACGGAAGAATCAACACCCGCTATGTCTGGGAACACCTGGATCTACACATAAAGTGTCGGGGGGTAGTATGAGTACAACCAACTCAGCAAGTAACAATTTTAATAAGGAACTTAAAATAGTAACGAGCTACACAATTATAGTTCATTTTCTGTAATCCCGGCAAGAAATAGACATGCTATCAAATCCGGTAGTTTAACGTCAAATCAATTTTTTATACAGTTCCTATTCATGTAATCTGTATATCAACAATCTTTCAAACATTTCACAACAATGACAGATAGCAACTAAATGCAACAACAAATAGAATTCAAGTACAATCTCTCAGAACAACAATCACTTATAGGGCTCCCAGGCCTCATCACTCCCTGGGCTCCCAACCCTCATCACTCACTCAATGGGTACCCGCGCTCATCGGGGGTGTACAGACTCATGAGGGGCTCCTACAGCCCAAGCGCTATAAGCACGAACAATCACGTGTCGAACGGACAATCACGTGCCATAATATAAATATTTGGATCTGCACAGCCAACTCACGTCCAATAATAATATAAGGATCCACACGGCCAACTCACGTGCAATAATAAGCCAATAAGACCTGTTGCAGGCGGGCAACCCCGATCCATAAAATATCCTCACAATCAGGCCCTTGGCCTCCCTCAGTAATAAATCTCTCCAGTCTCTCGGGCTCTCAATAATCATGAAATTAGCCCAAACAACAATGATATGATGTATCAATAATAATAACAGAGACTAAGATAAAGTGTGCAAGTAAAAACTGAGACTGAGTAAATATAGCATTTAGCCTGCAATTCAACAATTACACGACCTTTGTGGGTCCCAACAGTACTATCATATAGCCTAAGCAGGATTTCTAGCATGATTTACTGTCAAATTTTATCAACACATAGAGGGCATATAGCTAACAACAAATTATTCAACTTTACAGTTTTCCGGGACGGAATAAGTCACAATCCCCTCGGTGCACGCCCACACGCCCGTCACCTAGCATGTGCGTCACCTCCAAAATAATCGCATGATACCCAAATTCGGGTTTTATACCCTCAGAACCAGATTTAAAATTGTTACTTACTTCAAGCCGTGAAATTCTTATTCTACAATATCCTTTCCTCGTGAATTGGTCTCCAAACGACTCGAATCTGGTCATAACTAATTCGTTTAAGTCAATAAAATTCATTGAAAGTAATTCCATAAGAAAATAATGATTTTCCATAAAACATCCGAAATTTATCTCAAAATTCGCCTGTGGGTCCCACGTCTTAAAACACACCAAAAGTTACAAAATCTGAAAGCTCATTCCACCACGAGTCTAACCATACTAATTGTACCAAAATCCGATATCAACTCGACCTCTAAATCATCAAATCTTATTTCAAATCCCTAAGTTCAAAACCCCCGATTTACACCTCAAAAACATGTAATCTAGTCGGATTATTCAATGATAATTCAATATTATGGAGTAGAAAGGATCACAAGGGACATACCTCAAGTTTTCCCGTGAAAACCTTGCTCAAAATCGCCCAACCCGAACTTGAAATGCCCAAAAATGGCAAAAGCTTGGAACCCCTCTGTTTTTGTACTGTCCAGAGGTTTTCGCACCTGCGACAACTTGGCCGCTTCTGCGCTAACCGCATGTGCGGAAAAAGTCCCGCATATGAGCCTTTGCCCGCATCTGCGCACCTATTTGCGCTCCTGCGCAAGTCGCATCTTCGCTTGCCAGGCTCGCTTTTTCGAGCTCACACCTGCGATAGAATTTCCCTAGGTGCGATTGCAGCAGAGGGCAGAAACTTCAGCTATTTCTTCTAAGTTCGAATTTGATCCATTAACCATCCGAGACTCAACCGAGGCCCCCGGAACCTCAACCAAATGTACTAACAAGTCCTAAAATATCATACGAACTTAGTCGAGCCTTCAAATCACATCCAACAACACTAAAACACGAATCCCACATAGATTCAAGCCTAATGAACTTTGAAATTTCCAATTTCTACAAACGACTTCGGAACCTATCAAATCACGTCCGATTGACCTCAAACTATGCACACAAGTCATAAATGATATAATAGAGGTATTCAAATTTTTAGAATTGTATTTCGTCCCCGATATCAAAAAGTCAACCCCCGGTCAAACTTCCCAAAAATTTAACTTTTGGCATTTCAAGCCTAATTCCACTATGGACCTCCAAATAATATTTCGGACATGCTCCTAAGCCCAATATCACCATACGGAGCTATTGGAATCATCAAAATTCAAATCCGAGGTCGTTTACACATAGGTCCATATCCGGTCCATTTTTTTAACTTATATTTTCAATTATGAGACTAAGTGTCTTATTTCATTCCGAATTCCTTCCGGACTCGAACCAACTAACCCGATAAGTCATAAATAAATTGCAAGATATAATTGAGCAGTAAATGGGGGAACGGGGTTATAATATTCAAAATGACCGACCGGGTCGTTACATTCTCCCCCCCTTAAACAAATATTCGTCCTCGAACGGGTTTAGAATAATACCTGCAGTCTCAAATAAGTGTGGATATTTGCTCCTAGCATGTGCGTTACCTCCCAACAATTCACAAAATACATATATTCAGGGTCCATACCCTCAACTCCAGGATTAGAAGAGCTACTTACCTCGAACAAGCCGAATCCAATGTCGAGCAAGCTAAACAATGCTCCAGAAATCCCATTATGCGCGTATCAACTCCCGAATGGCTCGAATCTATCACAATTAATTTGATTTAGTCCACACAATTCATAGGAATTAATTTCATATCAAAATGCTAATATTTTCCACAATATCCAAAATTATGCCCCAAAACTCATCTGTGGGGCCCATGTCTCCAAATCATACGAAACTTACAAAATATGACAACCCATCCAATTACAAGTTCAACCATACTAATTTCACTCAAATCCGACTTCAAATCGGTATTCAAACTTGAAAAATTCGTTTTGTGACATTATAGAGATTTCCTTCTATTTATCTTGAAGATTTAGTAATCTTACACCACAAATGAAGATGAATTCATGGAATATAATCACAAGGGAGTTAAGAACACTTACCCCAAGTTGTGTGGAAAATTTCCTCTCCAAAATAGCCCAACCCGAGCTCCAAAATCCGAAAATGGATGAAAATGTTGAACCCACGAATTTTAAGGTTCTCCCTAGTCGATTTCTGCATCTGCATACAAGATTTGAGCACCTGCGCATCCACTTTTACGGACAAAAATGCGCGCCTGCAGACACAGCCAGCCTCCAAAAACCTCGCATCTGCGGCCCTTTTCTCGCATCTGCGGGCTCGCAGATGCGCTTTCCTCTTCGCACCTGCGGTCGCTGCACGCCAACCCCAGTCCGCATCTGCGCAACACTTTCGCACCTGTAGCCTCGCACATGCTGCAAATTCCTCGCACCTAAGAGCACTGCCCAGTCCCACTCTTGGCCGTTTCTGCGACTGATCTCGCATACATGCGGCTTCTCACCTGCAATCAAAATCTTCCCAGGTGCGATCACACTAGTAGGCAGCAGTTCCAGCATTTTCTTAAGTCCAAATTTGATCCGTTAACCGTCTGAAACTCACCCGAGACCCCCGGGACCTCAACCAATTGTATCAACAAGTCCCATAACATAACACGGACCTACTCAAGGCCTCAAATCACACCTAACAATATCGAAACGATGAATTACACCTCAATTCGAAATCATTTAACCTTGAAACATCAAATTCTATAACTTGAGCCGAAACACATCAAATCACGTCTGATTGACCTCTGATTTTGCACACAAGTCACATTTAACATTACGGACCTATTCCAATTTTCAGAATCGAATTTCGACCCCGATATCAAAAAGTCAATCCCCCGGTCAAACTTCTCAAAAATTCAACTTTCGACAATTCAAGCCAAATTCTACTACGGGCCTCCAAATAATTTTCCGGACACGCTCCTAAGTCCAAAATCACCATACAGAGCTAATGGAATCATCAAAACTCTATTTCGGGGTCGTTTACACATAAGTCGACATCCGGTCACTATTTTAACTTAAGCTTTAAACCTTGGAACTAAGTATTCCAATTCATTCCAAAACCTCACCGGACCCAACCCATTTACCCCGGCAATTCATACAACAATTGTAAAGTACAATTTGAGCAGGAAGGGAGAAGCAAGGTTGTAATACTCAAAACGATCGGTCAGGTCATTATAGTTATACCCTCCAATTATACTTGAAACAACTTTTATCAACGCTGTTTATCCTTTTACTAGCATAGACTCTAAAGGATTTACAGCAACTTATAAAGATAAAAAAATAAGTTATACTTTTGTTACAGATCCAGTAACTAGAGATATTAATGCTTTAATTGATATGAAGCAAAGACATAATGATTCTTTACAATTAAAATTATTTAGTATAAATATATTTGATACTTTAAAATCTGCTAAAATACAGGAAAAAATTAAATTGATTTCCGAAAAAATCGTTGTTGATATTTGTGTTGATCATTCTAGTGCTTTTTGGAATCAAAAAAAGCATATTGTCACTCTTGTTTATGAAGATAATTTTTCTGAAAATGATATTCCTACTAAATATCGTCCTTGTTAAATGAACGCAGAATTGATAGAATTCTGCAAAAAAGAAATTGATAACTTTTTACAAAAGGGTTTGATAAAACCTTCAAAATCTCCGTGGTCTTGTACCGCTTTTTATGTTAATAATGCTGCAGAAAAAGAACGTGGAGTTCCTAGATTGGTTATAAATTATAAACCTTTGAATAAATATTTAAAGTGGATTAGGTATCCTATCCCCAACAAAAAGGATTTGTTATCAAGATTATATGATGCCAATATATTTTCAAAGTTTGATTTAAAATCTGGTTATTGGCAGATTCAAATATTTAAAGAGCATACTTATAGAATAGCTTTTAATGTTCCATTCGGGCAATATGAATGGAATGTTATGCATTTTGGTTTGAAAAATGCTCCTTCTAAATTTCAGAAAATAATGAATGATATTTTTAATCCATATTTAGATTTTATCATCATTTATATTGATGACATATTAGTATTTTCTAAAACATTTGAAATGCATATCAAGCATCTTGATATTTTTAAAAATATTGTTATACAAAATGGTTTAGTTATTTCAAAACCAAAAATGAGTTTATTCCAAACAGATGTTCGATTTTTAGGACATAATATTTGTCAAGGAAATATTACTCATATTCAAAGATCGATTGATGTTTCATCAAAATTTCCTGATGTTACTACTGACAGAACTCAATTACAAAGATTTTTGGGAAGTTTAAATTATATATCTCTATTTTATAAAAATTTATTACGTGATTTGGCCCGTTTATATGACAGGCTAAAAAGGATTATAAAAAACCTTGAACAGATAGTCATACTACTTTGGTTAAAAATATTAAACAACGTGTTAAGTCTTTACCTTGTTTAACTCTTGCTAATCCAGCATGGCAAAAGATTATTGAGACAGATGCGTCTAATATTGGCTATGATGGGATTTTAAAACAAGTTAATCCCAACAATAATTGTGAATATTTGATAAGATTTCACTCGGGAAAATGGACTGAAGCCCAGAAAAAATATGCTAATGTGGATCATGAAATGTTAACTATTGTTAAATGTGTTTTAAAATTTCAGGATGATTTATACAATCAAAAGTTTTTAATAAAAATCGATGCTCAGTCTGTTATATATATGTTTAATAAATATTTTAAACATGATGCTTCGAAATTAATATTTGCAAGGTGGTTGGCTCAATTAGCCCCTTTTGATTTCGAAATTCAGTATAAAAAAGGAATTGATAATTCTCTTCCTGATTTCTTATCCCATGAATTCTTAAATTAATCAAGAATTTCTATAAACTTTTCTAGATGAAAAACCGTTAATCACTATTTTGAAAGTGGTTAAGTTATATAGAGACTTACAAAGTCTTATAATTGATAAAATTATTGATAACATTGTCGAAGAAGAATTTTCTATTCATGATTATTCTGGAGAAAATAGAGATGAAATGCAAGACTATTATTTATCTGAATAAAATGAATTGTTTTATTTGCAGCATGGACCCCCCGTGGGCCAGTGGTAGAGGCAGAGGCAGAGGGGGAAGACCATCCCCAGGAAAATTATATTCTCAAGGATCGTCATATGGATCCTCATCTAACTCCCCATTGATACAAATGGGGGAAAAAAGTTTAATTAATGAGAAGATATCTCTCAAAGGCGAATCTTCATCAACTCCATATATTCATCTGGAAGATATTCCAGAGGACAGCCCATTATACGGTCATTTGCAGGCATATTTAGCTGCTCTAAAGCAAAGTGATACATTTGCTTCAATTGCCAAAGAGGACACTGATGATATAAAGTCCTATGAAAAATTACTTAAAAAAGAAATGATATTTCTTTTAGAAAATTCTGAGATACAGAGAAAAGATGAGCCATGGAAGATATTCCAAAGGTATGTGATTAATGGATTATATTATCCGGGTAAGTCATACAAAATCTGGGTTCTTATTATGAGACTATTCTTACCAGTACAGGCAGTGCAGAATTTTAGCACTTTTCCGGTTATAGCACGGATGAGAATATTTATAACTTCTCAAAATTATTATTACACAAATTATATCTGTTGATGATTGGGGGATTTCCACAATGAAAGAAAGGCAGATAAGCCTTAACAAAACTCGTATGAATTTTACATATTGGGATTATATCCAAGCCTTTGATAAAGTAATTTATTATAATAATGAGAGACATAAACATACTTGGTTCATAAAGGTTTGTGCAAAGATATTTACAGGACTCATTCCTAACTGGTTCTTAAATTGGTGGTCATACCACGGTCCAACAGTCAAAATATTACCTCACCCATTTCTCATGTTATACAAAGAATGGACTAAAGTTTTGCCAGATTTGAATGAGTTATACCACGCAGATCATATCTGCTATTTAGAAAAAATTGACCAAATATATTTCTTTATAGAGTTCTCTATTCCATGGATTCATAAATGGATTCCAGAGCTGGGATTCACCGAAGAACAAATTCCTTGCTTATATAGGATATTTTATAATATTTCCTGGGATAAATTGATGAAAAAAGATCCCAAAATAAAAATGTTATACGGTCAAGAACTCTTGGATTCTATTGAAGCAAAAATCCAAAAATACTCATGTAACGACTCGGCCGGTCGATTTTAATATTATAACCCCGTTTCCCCATTGACTGCTCAAAGTATGTCTTGCAATTGATTTATGACTTATCGGGTTAGTTGGTTCGGGTCCGGAAGGAATTCGAAGTGAAATAAGACACTTAGTCTCATAATTGAAATAAATTAAGTTAGAAAAGTGGACCAGATATGGACCTATATGTAAACGACCTAGGATTCGAATTCTGATAATTCCAATAGCTCCGTAGGATGATTTCGGACTTAGGAGCGTGTCCAAAAGAATATTTCGAGGTCCGTAGAGGAATTAGATTTGAAATACCGCAAGTTACATTTTTGGGAAGTTTGACCGAGGGGTTGACTTTTTGATATCGGTGTTGAAATCCGATTCTGAATATTTTGATAGGTATACTATGTCATTTATGAATTGTGTACAAAATTTGAGGTCAATCGGACGTGATTTGATAGACTTCGGCATTATTTATAGAAATTAGAAATTTCAAAGTTCAATAGGCTTGAATTGGGGCGTAATTCATGGTTTTAGTATTGTTTGAGGTGATATAAGGATTCGACTAAGTTCGTATGATGTTTTAGGACTTGTTGGTATATTTGGTTGAGGTCCTGAGGGCCTCGGGAGAGTTTCGGATGGTTAACTGATCAAAAATTGAACTACAATAGCTACTGCAATTTCCTTATGTTGGAAATTTTTTCTGCCAGATTCGAGACCAGAAATCTCTCCGAATCGAGCCCAGAACCTACCAAAATCGAGCCCAGATCGAGCCCAGGTTCGAGGGCCACGATCGAGCCCAGGGTCAAGGGCCACGGTCGAAGGCAGGGTCGAAGACATGATCGAAGGCCAGAGTTGAGGGCCATGATCGAGGATTAGGATCGAAGCCACAGTCGAGGCCCAGGATCGAGAGCCAGGATCAAGGGCCAGGATCGAGGCCTTGGATCGAAGGCCAGGATCGAGGGCCGGGATCGAGGCCTAGGCTCGAGGACCTCGATCGAAGGCCAAGATCGAGGCAGAACCGAGGTTGTCTGGGCAGAATTATAAAAACAGGGACTTCGTCCCATTCGCCATTTTTGATAAATTGGAGCTTGAGGAGAGGCGATTTTTGATATATTTTCAAGAAAAACTTGAGTTAAGTACCTTGTGATCATTTCTACTTCATAATATTGAATTATCATTGAATAATCCGACTAGATTACATGACTTTGAGATGTAAACCGAAGATTGGAACTTAGAAATTTGGAAATAAGATTTGTAGATTTGAGGGTCGAGTTGAGAGTCGAATTGAGGTCAGAATTTGGTAAAATTTGTATGGGTAGACTCGTGGTTGAATGGGCTTTCTAATTTTACAACTTTTGTCGAGTTCCGAGACGTGGGCCCCATATGTGATTTTTGAGCTAAAATTTGGATTTTTATGGAAAATTAGCATTTCCTTATGGAATTAATTCCAATACATTTATTAACCGAAACGAATTATTTGTGACTAGATTCGAGGCATTCAGAGGCCTATTTGCGAGGCAAAAGCATAGCAGAGTAAAGAATTTCACGCTCTGAAGTAAGTAACAGTTTTAAATCTAGTCTTGAGGGTATGAAGCCCCAGATTTTGGTATCATGTGATTATTTTAGAGGTGACGCACATGCTAGGTGACGGGTATGTGGGCGTGCATCGAGGGGATTGTGACTTGCTCCGTCCCGGTAAACTGTAAAGTTGAATAATTTGTTGTTAGTTATATGCTCTCTATGTGTTGATAATTTTGATTGTAAATCATGTTAGAAATCATACTTAGGCTATGTGATAGTACTGTTGGGACCCACAGAGGTTGCGTACTTGTTCAATTGCCTGCTAAATGCTATATGTACTCAGTCTCAGTTTTTACTTGCACATTTCATCTCAATCTCTGTTATTATTATTAATACATCATATCATTATTATTTAGGCTGATTTCATGATTATTGAGAGTCCGAGAGACTGGAGAGATTTATGACCGAGTGAGGCCGAGGGCCTGATTGTGAGATATTGATACTATAGCACGTGAGTTGTCCGTGCAACACATGAGTTGGCCGTGAGGATCCTTATATTATACTATAGCATGTGAGTTGGCCGTGTGGATCCTTATATTATACTATAGTACGTGAGTTGGTCGTGCAGATCCTTATATTATACTATATCACGTGAGTTGGCCGTGCGGATCCTTATATTATACTATAGCACGTGAGTTAGCCCTGCGAATCCTTATATTATATTATAGCACGTGAGTTGGCCGTGCGGATCCTTATATTATACTATGGCACATGAGTTGGTCATATAACACGTGAATTGGTCGTTCGGATCCAGATATTTATATTATGGCATATGAGTTTTCCGTGCAGCACGTGAGTTGTCCGTTCAGATTATAGCGCTTGGGTTGTAGGAGCCCCTCCGGAGTCTGTACACCTCCAGTGAGCACGGGTACCCATTGAGTGAGGGCTAGGAGCCTAGGGAGTGATGAGGGCTTGGAGACCAGTGAGTGATTGATGTCCTGAGAGGTTGTACTTGATTTCCATTTGTTGTTGCATTTAGTTGCTATCTGTCATTATATTAAAATCTCTGAAAGATTGTAGATATACGGATTACATGAACAGGAATTGTATAAATATTTTTTTAACATTAAACTGCCAGATTTGATAGCATGTTTATTCTTTGCTGGGATTGCTGGAAATGAACCATAACTGTGTAGCTCGTTACTATCTTCAGTTCCTTATTTATTATTGTTACTTGCTGAGTTGGTTGTACTCATGCTACACCCTACACTTCGTGTGCAGATCCAGGTTGTTCCCGGATATGGAGGATGTTGATTCTTCTGTACAGCTGATTTTTCGGAGATTCAGAGGTAGCTGCTGTGTTTCGCAGACCTTGTCTCTCCTTCCCTATCTCTGTATTACTGTATTTTGGTCTTAGACTATTGTCGACCATACTCTTCTAGGTTTGTATTCATATTAGATGCTCATGTACTCAGTGACACCAGGTTTTGGGAGTGTTGTATCGGAAATTTCTAGATTTCTAGTACTGTATTAAATATTATATTTTTAAACTTAAAAGAAATAGTGATTTAGTGACATTAACGGCTTGCCTAGTATCGAGAAAGGTGCCATCACAACGGGTTAGCTTTTAGGGTTGGGACAAGTTGGTATCAGATCCTAGGTTACATAGGTCTCACGAGTCATGAGTAGGTTTAGTAGAGTCTTGCGGATCGGTACGGAGACATCTGTACTTATTTTCGAGAGGCTGTAAAACCCTTAGGAAATTTTCTCTTTCTTATATTCTATCGTGCGAATTTGTTGATTATGGAAACTAAATTTCTGCTATTCTATTCTCTCATAGATGGTAAGGACACGTACTACCGGATCGGACGGTCAGCCACCAGTGCCACCAGTTAGGGCCATGAGAGGCCGGGGTCGTGGTAGAGGCCGGGGTCGTGGTAGAGGCCGGGGCCGGTGTAGAGGTAGAGGTGTAGCTTGTACTACAGTTAAAACAGCACCTGTAGTACCACCAGTTATTCCAGCTCAGGAGCAGATTCCAGATATAGTTGAGCCGACAGGATCAACTCAGGCACCAGTTGTGCCCATTGAGATTGCTCGCATTCAAAAGACTTTGGCCAAGATATTGGCAGCCTGCACTGGTCTTGCTCAGGTGGTTTCAGCTCAGGCCGCACCTGCCACTTCTCAGGCTGGGGGAGGTATTCATACCCTTGTTGCCCGTACTCCAGACCAGGTGGTACAGGGACTTCAGATACTGGGGGCACTACCAGCCCAACCGGTTGCAGCTGCTCAGGCCCCGCTAGTTCCTGTTATGGCAGATGATGAGCAGAGGAGACTTGAGAGATTTGAGAGGCTTCGACCTCCACCATTTAGCGGCACTGAATCAGAGGATGCTCAGGATTTTCTGGATAGGTGTCAACGGATGCTTCGAACAGCAGGTATTCTGGAGACCAGTGGGTTCTCATTCACTACTTTTCAGTTTTTTGGGTCTGCACTCAGATGGTGGGAGACTTATGAGAGACGTAGGCATGTTGGCGCATCACCCCTTACTTGGTATCAGTTCTCCGTGGTATTTTTGGAGAAGTTCGTACCTCAGTCCCATAGAGAAGAGCTGCGCAGACAGTTTGAGCAGCTTCGCCAGGGTGATATGTCTGTGACGCGGTACAAGATGAGATTTTATGAGTTGGCTCATCACGCAGTCTGGTTTGTTTCCAATGATAGGTAGAGGATTAGGAGGTTCATTGATGGCCTCACATATCAATTGCGATTACTTATGACTAGGGAAAGAGTATTTGGTGCTACTTTTCATGAGGTAGTGGACATTACTCGGCAGATAGAGATGGTTCGTAGCCAGGAATGTGGAGAGAGAGAGGTTAAGAGGCCTCTTGGTCCGGGTGTTTACAGCGGTGTTCCTTCATGGGGTCAGTTTCACCGAGGTAGGGTTCGTTCTTACAGACACGCTCAGACGGGTCATCTAGTTCATCGTGGCGCATCAGCTAGCCATGGTTCTTATAGTGCTCACTCAGGCCAGTCTTCATTCAGTGCACTACTAGCGCAGCATTCTCATCATGCCTCATCCGTACAGGCTTCTACTGAGCATTCCTCGGGTTATCAGGAGTAGCAGTTCCATCAGAGGAAGGGTTGTTTCGAGTAAGGAGAATTTGGTCATTTCAAGAGAGAGTGTCCTAGGCTATTGAGTAGGGTTTTACAGTAGTGTTCTTGACTGACGGCACCAGCACCAGTAGTTATACCACCCACCCTAACATCTCGGGGTGGGGGTCAGGCAGCTAGGGGCTGCCCAAGAGGGGGAGGCCGATCAGGAGGCGGGCAGGCTCGATTCTATGCTTTTTCTGCCAGGCCAGATGATATTGCTTCAGATGCAGTAATCACATGTATTTCAGTGTGCCACAGGGAGGCTTCTATTTTATTTGACCCTGGTTCCATTTATTCATATGTATCATCATATTTTGCTCATTATCTGGATATGCCCTGTGAGTCCTTAGTTTCACCTATTTGTGTATCTACGC
This sequence comes from Nicotiana otophora, assembly GCA_000715115.1. Taxonomy (NCBI): domain Eukaryota; kingdom Viridiplantae; phylum Streptophyta; class Magnoliopsida; order Solanales; family Solanaceae; genus Nicotiana; species Nicotiana otophora. The sequence continues at coordinate 102,161 of AWOL01S0021741.1, read as the reverse complement.
TGGTGGGCGATATTATTATTGTGGATCGTGTGTATCGGTCATGTGTGGTAACTATTGGGGAACTGGAGACTGGAGTTGATCTCTTATTACTAGGTATGGTTGATTTCGATGTAATCCTGGGTATGGATTGGTTGTCTCCATGTCATGCTATTCTGGACTGTCACGCAAAAATCATGATGTTGACGATGCCGGGGTTGCCAAAGGTTGAATGGAGGGGTTCTCTAGATCTTGTTCCTAGCAGGGTAATTTCTTATTTGAAGGCCCAACGTATGGTTGGAAAGGGATGCTTGTCATATTTGCCCTTTGTGAGAGATGTTGATGCAGATGCTCCTATTATTGATTCAGTGCCGGTCGTGCGAGACTTTTCGGATGTATTTCCTACAGATCTGCCGGGTATGCCACCTGACAGGGATATTTATTTCGGTATTGACTTGGTGCAGGGCACTCAGCCCATTTCTATTCCTTCGTATCGTATGGCACCAGCTGAGTTAAAAGAATTGAAAGAGCAACTTCGGGAACTCCTTGAAAAGGGGTTTATTAGACCTAGTGTGTCACCTTGGGGTGCACCGGTTCTGTTTATGAAAAAGAAAGATGGTACTATATGGATGTGCATTGATTATAGGCAGTTGAACAAAGTTACAATCAAGAATAAATATCCATTGTCGCGTATTGATGATTTATTTGACCAGCTTCAAAGAGCGAGGGTATTCTCCAAAATTAATTTGAGGTCTGGGTATCACCAATTAAAAATTCGGGATTCGGATATTCTAAATACGACATTCAGGACTCGTTATAGCCACTATGAATTTCTTGTGATGTCTTTTGGGCTAACCAATGCCCCAGCAACATTTATCCATTTGATGAATAGTGTATTTCAGCCATATCTTGATTTATTTGTCGTAGTATTCATTGATGATATTTTGGTGTACTCACGTGGCCAGGAGGAGCATGCACAACACTTGGGTATTGTATTACAGAGGCTGAGAGAGGAGAAACTTTATGCCAAATTCTCTAAGTGTGAGTTCTGGCTTAGTTCAGTGGCATTCTTGGGACATATAGTGTCCAGTGAAGGTATTAAGGTGGATCCGAAGAAAATAGAGGCAGTTCAGAATTGGCCCAGACCATCCTCAGTTAATGAGATTCAGAGTTTTCTTGGCTTGGCCGGTTATTATTGTCATTTTGTGGAGGGTTTCTCGTCTATTGCATCGCCTATGACTAAATTGACCCAGAAAGGTGCTCCGTTCAGTTGGTCAGATGAATGTGAAGAGAGCTTTCAGAAGCTCAAGACAGCTTTGACTACAGCTCCAGTATTGGTTTTGCCTACAGGTTCAGAGTCTTATACTGTGTATTGTGACGTATCACGGATTGGTCTCGTCGCAGTACTTATGCAAGATAGTAGGGTGATTGCCTATGCGTCCAGACAATTAAAGGTACATGAGAAGAATTATCCAGTCCACGATCTTGAGTTGGTAGCTATTGTTCATGCCTTGAAAATTTGGCGGCATTACTTGTACGGTGTCCAGTGTGTGGTGTATATAGATCATCAGAGTCTGCAACATTTGTTTAAACAGAAGTATCTTAACTTGCGGCAACGAAGGTGGTTGGATTTGCTTAAGGATTATGATATCACCATTCTCTATCATCCCGCAAAGGCCAATGTAGTAGCCGATGCCTTGAGTCATAAGGCGGAGAGTTTGGGGCAGCTTAGCATACTTACCGATAGCAGAGAGGCCTTTAGCCTTGGATATTCAAGCCTTGGCTAATCAGTTTGTTAGATTGGATGTTTCCGAGCCGAATTGAGTTTTGGCCTGTGTGGTTTCTCGGTCTTCTTTATATGATTGCATCAGAGAGCGCCAGTATGATGATCCACATCTACTTGTCCTTAAGGACACGGTTCAGCACGGTGATGCTGAGGAAGTAACTATTGGAGATGACGGTGTATTACAGATGCAGGGCAGGCTATGTGTACCTAATGAAGATGGTTTGTGTGAGCTGATTCTCCAGGAAGCTCACAGTTTGCGGTACTCTATTCATCCAGGCGTCGTGAAGATGTATAAGGATTTGAGACAATACTATTGGTGGAGGCGGATGAAGAAAGATATAGTTAGGTTTGTATTTCGGTGTTTAATTTGTCAATAGGTAAAGTACGAGCACCAGAGACCGGGCGGATTGCTACAGAGACTTGAAATTCTAGGGTGGAAGTGGGAGCGTATTACCATGGACTTCGTAATTGGATTCCCACGGACTTTGAAAAAGTTTGATGCTGTTTGGGTAATAGTATATCGTTTGACCAAATCTGTGCATTTTATTCCAGTCGGTACTAATTATTCTTCGGAGCAAATGGATGGGATTTATATTAGCGAGATTGTTCGCCTACACGGTGCACGCAATTTACCTCACAGTTTTGGAGGGCAGTGCAGCGAAAATTGGGCACACAGGTTCAGTTGAGTACAACATTTCACCCCCAGACGGACGGACAGTCCGAGCGCACTTTTCAGATATTGGAGGATATGTTACGCGCTTGTGTCATTGACTTTGGGGGTTCATGGGATCAATTTCTGCCACTCGCAAAATTTGCTTACAATACTAGCTACCAGTCAAGCATTCAGATGGCTCCGTATGAAGCTTTATATGGGAGATGGTGTTGGTCTCCGGCGGGTTGGTTTGAGCTGGGTGAGGTTAGACTATTGGGTACTGACTTGGTTTAGGATGCTTTAGAGAAGGTCAAAGTAATTCAGGAACGGCTTCGCACGACACAGTCTAGACAGAAGAGTTATGCCGACAGGAAGGTTCGTGATGTTGTTCACATGGTTGGGAAGAAGGTTCTGCTCAAGATCTCACCCATGGAGGGTGTGTTGAGGTTCGGGAAAAAGGGCAAGTTGAGCCCTCGGTATATTGGGCCTTTTGAGATANTGTCGGTCTACGGTAGGTTGGTTTGAGCTGGGTGAGGTTAGACTATTGGGTACTGACTTGGTTTAGGATGCTTTAGAGAAGGTCAAAGTAATTCAGGAACGGCTTCGCACGACACAGTCTAGACAGAAGAGTTATGCCGACAGGAAGGTTCGTGATGTTGTTCACATGGTTGGGAAGAAGGTTCTGCTCAAGATCTCACCCATGGAGGGTGTGTTGAGGTTCGGGAAAAAGGGCAAGTTGAGCCCTCGGTATATTGGGCCTTTTGAGATATTTAAGAAAATTGGGGAGGTGGCTTATGAACTTGTTTTTCCACTTAGTCTATCAGGTATTCATCCAGTGTTCCATGTATCCATGCTCCAAAAGTATGTCGGGGATCCGTCTCACGTTCTGGATTTCAGTACAGTACAGTTGGACGGTAATTTGACTTATGATATGGAGTCGGTGGCTATGTTAAACCGGCAGGTTCGAAAGTTGAGGTCAAAGAACATAGCATCAGTGAAAGTGTAGTGGAGAGGCCAGTCAGTCGGAGAAACTACTTGAGAGACTGAGCAGGAGATACGAAACAAATATCCACACTTATTTGAGACACCAGGTATTATTCTAAACCATTTCGAGGACGAAAGTTTGTTTAAGAGGGGGAAAATGTAACGACCCGGCCGGTCGTTTTGAATATTATAACCCCGTTTTCCCATTTACTGCTCAAATTATGTCTTGCAATTGATTTATGACTTATCGGGTTAGTTGGTTCGGGTCCAGAAGGAATTCGGAGTGAACACTTAGTCTCATAATTAAAAGAAAATAAGTTAGCAAAGTGGACCGAATATGGACCTATGTGTAAATGACCTCGAATTCAAATTCTGATAATTCCAATAGCTCCGTATGGTGATTTCGGACTTAGGAGCGTGTCAGGAAGAATTTTTGGAGGTCCGTAGAGGAATTAGACTTGAAATGTCGAAAGTTCAATTTTTGGGAAGTTTGCCCGTGGGGTTGACTTTTTGATATCGGGGTCGAAATCCAATTCTGAAAATTTTTATAGGTATGTTATGTCATTTATGACTTGTGTGCAAAATTTGAGGTCAATCGGACGTGATTTGATAGGTTTCGGCGTAATTTGTAGAAATTCGAAATTTCAAAATTCAATAGGCTTGAATTGGGGCTTAATTCATGGTTTTAGCGATGTTTGAGGTGATTTAAGGATTCGAATATGTTCGTATAATGTTTTAGACTTGTTGGTATATTTGGTTGAGGTCCTGAGGGCCTCGGGTGAGTTTCGGATGGTTAACGGATCAAAAATTAAACTACAGCAACTTCTGCAACTTCCTTCTGTTGGAAATTTCTTTTGCCAGATTCGAGACCAGA